>JAKSZP010009371.1:0-155397 GCA_022478985.1 Massospora cicadina | reverse complement strand
GGGTGCATCAGGACTCGATGCCTTTGGGATCTTTAGAGCCTCATCTAATCAGGCTCTTTACTGATCTTCCAGAATGGCCTCCTTGAGGGCGTCCTCAATGGATAGCGTCGCTCACCTGACTGAATGGGTGGAAAGGCTGCTCCACATGACTCAGGAATAGGTGAGGATGATCCTGAAAGAGTTTTAGTTTGGTAAGGTTCAATGACAGGTTCAGCATGTCCAGATTTAGAAGAAGGGAATTTGATACAATTTTTATCTCAAATCCTGACAATAATCAATGTTGCAATTTGGCTTGACCAATCATCTCACTAATTTAGAATTATTTAACGTTGTATTTTAGACTAACGGTTCAATTAATTAGGCCTTGATGCTAAGATTAATCTGGTATTTTAAGTAATGGTGGATTGCCTTAATGTTACTGTCAATTTATTATACTAAGTCATGATGGATTACCTTGCCTATGTGCCCACGTTTTTATATTTATCTGAATAGCTAATTATGGTAAAATTCTTACCATCCCGCTGTTAATTTCCCCCAAATCACTTCAAATTTACTACAAGGTTCTGCGTCATAAATCAAATACTCTTTTAGTTATTTTTGGTTTTTTTTTCTTTTGGCCCGCTGGCATAAAACAATTGTAAAGGGTTTTATCTACAAAAATCCAAGCCACTGATCTTTACCATTTTCCATAATAACTATGCACTGCTTTATACTCTACCATGTAGTTTATTATGATGTGAATGGAAAATTGCAGGGGATCATTCTATTTACCTAGCTTGTTTAAGCTGCTTAATATATAGAATCTTTGCTAATAAAATCATTATCATTTAATTATAGGGCTACTGCCTTAATACAGTCCCCTTTATATCTATATATTTTTAATTTTAATTTATTGTGGGGAAGGCTGACTATGGGATGGACACTTCCGAATATGACTCAGGACAGATAAACTTAGTACTGGGGAGGCACCCCAGAGAAGTGATGCTATCTCTTGTTGTCAGCGGGAACGCCACTTATGGGGAGGGGGAGGGAACGTGTGAAGGGGCCGTAGCCACTATTGAGCATGTGTGGAGGAAGGGGTCTGATTTGATGAACCAGACTGGGAACCAGGAGGATACCAGCTGTTGGTGACGCGGTGGGAGGTATCCAAACATCCACATTTGAAAGTGGTCCACCAAATGAGACCGGAATCTGTGGACAGTTTCTGGGAAGGTGGGGGTGGAGCCTGCAATGGCATCTAAGACAATCGTGTGGATGGTCCACATGGCGATTGCAACCACCAGAGCATGGAGGGAGGGTGGAAGGGAGGAGGCCATTGATAGAGCAAACATATCTCTTGACAGACTGAAGGGATGCGTTTGATCCTAGCCCAGCAGATGCCGAACTTCGCGCCATATCACTTTAGAGGTGGGGCACTTCTCCAGGCGGTGGAACAGCATTCCATACTGGCCGCACATGACACAGGATGAGTGTAAAGCGTTAGAGCGCTCAGCTGTATGATACACCCGCCTCAGGCAGCGCCACACATGGGAGCGGACTTGAGGCTGCAACAGAGGGTGATGTACATATTTCCAGATTGTTTTTTGGGTCTCAATGGAATAGGGGATGTCCATCATGTCCAGGTAGTCCACCCTGGATAGGACATGAGGCCGAATGGGGATCACGCTGTCATGGATGGGTAGCCCCTGTACCTCTTGTGTAAACTGAGGAGAGGGGCGGCCTCTTTGGGTTGTATGCCCGCTAATACGAATTCTCCACTCTGCGCTCCACATGGAGAGTAGGATTCGTTTGTAGTGGGTTTTTGTCCCGTGAGGACCGGTGGCCAATATGTGTGATGCAAGGTATTTCATCAGGGAGTGGGGGTTCGATGGATTGTTGAGGCCCAAGGCTCAGGAGAAGTTGGAGTGGGCTGCGCGGGACCAGTGTTGGGATGGGAGTGTAGGAGCGGTGACAGCCGCGATCCAGGTGCCTAGGATCTTGGCAGCATGGGCTTTGAAGTCAAGAAGGCCCATGCCACCATGATGATGAGGGCCAAACATGACCTCTAGCCGCACTGGTGGAGGGCTGCCTGACCAGATCCATCCTTGCAGCAAGGCATACAAGGATTTGAAGAAGCTTGGGGAAAAGGGGATGGTGTGGGCTCCGAACCAGACTTTGGATAGGAGCATAGAGTTGGCTAAAACAACCCTGCCAGTAAGGGAAGTAGGGCGAGCTCTGAGAGAGGCGATTTGCTTCGTCACGTTGTCCAGAATACGGCACTCCATTACTGCTGATGCATATCCGCCTGCCTCCATCCATATGCCCAGATGGCGCACCGGTCCTATGGTAGGATGTGGCACAAAGGGGAGCACCAGTGGAGCGGTGTGTGTTGAGTTAGTAAGGCGTGGACGTGGGCGAGCAGATGGGCCAGGTTGGGAACTAATTTCTGGGGCCCAGCAGTTCTGAAACCGACCAGGGAGGATGATTTCAGTTTTGGAGGCGTTCAGTGCCGTGTTGCTTACCTGGGAATATTCCTGTATGAGAACTTCAAGCGTGCGTGCATCTTGATTATTAGACACCCCAACCACACAATTATCTGCGAACGCCAATATCTTGACTGGGGTTTGGCCTGGCACATGGACCCCATTGAGTTGGGCATTCACATTTTGCAGTAGTGGGTCAAGGCTGAAGTTGTATAAGAGTGGGCTGAGGGGGTCCCCTTGTCATAAGCTCCTTTGCGGGCGGACTACTTCCATTAGGAAGCCAGGGCCACGCACTGCCATTGTTGCAGATTCTGTGAGCAGCATCACCCAGTTGATGAAGTGAGGGGGTAGGCGAAATTGATGGAGGCAAGCCCTCAGGTATTCCCAGTTTACTCTATCATAGGCCTTTTGTTGGTCCAAGAATACAAGTGCCCCAGAGGCTGTGGACTGACATACATTAGCCACAGAGTTCACGTTATCCCTAATCGACCTTCTGGGGATGAAACCGAATTGTTCTGGGGAGATGGTGGCAGATGCTACAGTCCCTAATTGGTTAGCCATGATTTTTGTTAAAATTTTGGTGTCTGTGTTTGTTAGAGAAATGGGGCGCCAGTTGGTAAAGTCAAGCTTATCCCCTTTCTTGAAGAGTGTGACAGTAAAGGCCTCATGTCCTCCTGGTAAGAGCCGCGTTTCCAACAGGCTTTGGTTAAGTGAGGCAAGCAGAAGTGGGGATATATATTTGAAATATTTTTTGTAGAACTCATATGGAATGTCATCTGGGCCTGGGCATTTTTGGTTTGGCGCACCACTAATGGCTGTCCATAATTCGTTCAGAAAAATTAAATTCATTATTTCTGGGTATCAGAAAATGGTGTGGATATGAGCTTGGTTGAGAAATTCTGCCACTTCGGCTGGCTGAATTGGTTCAGCTTGGTACAACTTGGAGTAATAATTTTGCATTTTGATTGCCACTTTAGCCAGTGTATCCGCAATAAAATTATCCAATCTTCACACCTGTGTGCAGGCCACGCTCTGGCGTGGTGCAAAACTTTTTTTAAAGAATTATGCAGTGCACTTGTCACCTTTTGTGATGCATGTGGCCCTGTATTGAACACAAACCTGATGTTTGTGTTGTCTTTCAAGTGCGTTGAGGTGTGTGGCTGCCTCCGCCCACTTCCGGCCCCATGCAGAGCTGTATCCTGTAGCTGGAATGTTGAAATCCAAGTGTGCCAATTCTGCCAGAGCGCACAAGATAACCACTGATGTGGCTCGTGAGCGTTTGGAGTAGAGATGGCGAGAGTGGCGGATGGTGTCCTCTTTGAAAGTTGCCCATGTGGAAATGGGGTCCACACAAAATGGTGCAACAAACTTTTTTGACAAAGTTGCCTCTTCCACCCATGTGGAAAATCCTGATGACGCGAGCTCAGGGGGGGTGGATTTTGCACCAATGTGGGGCCTTAGCAACTGTGACAGGTAGGTGGTAGGTTATCAAGACCAGTCAGTGGTCGGAGAATTCCATTTTCGTTGTTTTGAAGTGGGAGATGTGGGGTTGGAATTTTACTGGCATTAGAATAAGGTTGATGCGGGTCATGGACCTTAATTGGCCATTGTGGACGTGGGGATGTGTCATGTTTTTGAGCAGCGGGGCATGTCATGGCAGCGCATCCATTAACCCAAGGGTGGCCTTTATAATGCATAGTTCTACATGACCCTGTGGGGCGTGGGGTGAGGGAGGCCACTGGTCAGTTGGTGAGGTTAGCCAATAGTTCATGTCGCCGACTAGGAAAGAATCAGGGGGTAGCGGGAGGGATTTGACCAATGAGAAAAATTCCTGATGCTCGTGTGCACCATTTGAGGCATAGATGTTGACGATTGCATGCACTATGTCAGCTCACGAGAAGGTGACAATGAGCACTCAGCTATTTAGGAATGTTTCTGAGGATATAAATTTGAAAAAAATTATTTTTCCAAATTAGCACCCCACAGTGCTTCGACTAAAAGGATAGGGATGGGAGGAGCATAGTTTTCCAAGCATCCTCAGAACCTCGTGGATAGTGGGACTCCTGGATGGCCAGGATATCCACGGGTAAATTGGGCTGTAAAAAACTCAGTTTCCTAGCCCGGGATGGGGAGGCCTTGAGTCTGGCAATATTCAACATCTCTAAATTGAAGGTTTCCCCCATCAAACCTTAGGTGCAAGGGGGTGGGCCCGAGGGCCCACCAGCCTCTTCTAGGCCCCCACAGGCTTTCACAGCAGCGCAGGTGTTAGCAGCAACACTATTGGAGTTTTTGTTGATTTTTGCAGAAAGAGTTGCATTGGCTTTGGCCTTCACTTTTTGTTTTCCCAATGTCAGACGAATTTTTTGTGGTACGGATGAGTTTGGTGCACCGTTGAGTGGGTTAAAAAAATTTTCAGTTAGGATAGGTCCCAAGTCAGTTTTGACTGGAGCTTGGGTGCAACAATTGGGTAAGATTGAGTCTCCCATAGGATCCTCAGATTGAGTGGCCCGCTCAGCATGGGCTTCCCAATCTGATTGGTTGATGGATTCCCAAGTTGCTTCCGCCATGAAGGTTTCCATGTCCTCCTGGCATTGTGAGTGTGGGATAGCGGTGGTGGCCTTGGCCATTTCCTTGGCCGTGGCCCTATGGGCCTGCTTGGCCTTCTTCCATTCTTGTGGGGAGATAGGCTTTACCAATAGGTAGCAGCCTTGTGCTCCCCACGGGTAGCCTCCTTGGTGCTTGCAGTTGGTTCATAGTGTGCCTCTCCGTTGGCCATGGCCACCGAGGGGTGCTCTTGGAATGTGACGCCCTCCTTGATGGGGCATGCATGCGCCTTATGACTGAACGCATCACAGTGGGTGCAAATGGGGGGCGCGCTGTCCACGGTCACCCAGAATGGGTGGGTGGTATGCCCTGCAATATCAATAAAAGTGGAGTGCGGGATCTGGGTTAGGTCCTTCACAATCTCCTCAGTTGGGGTCAGAACTGTGATGCTTTGCCAGTGAACAGGTGTGGCATCAGCGTGAAGCATTGCATTTAAAAAGATTGTAATTCACCATATATGGCGAGACCATCTTTCAGGTGTTGCTCCAAAATGTCACGTTTTACTGTAGTAGGCAAAAAGTCAAACGTGAGGAAAATTTGGTTTGATTTTGTCCATCTGGTGCGTTTAGTTTCGACGACCCATTGCCCTTTGGGGAGGTCAACCACTATGCGCACCGCTGCAGCCTCGTCTGCTGCTTTTTTGCTTTTGAAACCTAAGTCCAGCCAACCGCATGACATGGAGTGAGGTGCAACGTACACCACAGTTGGGAAAATTTTGTGTACATCTTCACAAAAATTTTCCCATAAGGCCATTTTTTGGATGTCCAGATACACGCGGACTCCAAATTCCACCAACGAAAGTGGTTGGGAGTGTGGTGTGTTGATGTACTGGTTGCATCATGCTTGCCATGCGAGTATCTTTGGGAAATCGTGACCGCCAGTTTTTTAAGATTTTTGTCTATTCCGCCGGATTCTCTGGGGCGTTTTTGAACATTGGAGGCTGCGGGCCTTCCACCTGCTCCTCTTACCTTGCTTGCCCAACTGCTCCCTGACATGGGCGCAGACTAATCTCCTCTGTGAGATTATCAAACTAGATTCAGTCTTAAATTGAATAGGTTGCAAAAGTGATTGCAACGAGAAAAAAAAGTCTCCCTTTATCTCTATATACAAATGTAATGACCTATGCAGTTGCAACTTGAGCCTCTGCGCCAATTATAACATTTGGTGCTTAATACAGGGCCATTTTATACGCCGTTTTCTGTTATAAAATCCTCAAAAATGTCATACTCTGATGATGACAGTAGGGTAAGTCGCCATACATTCCTTAAGATGAACCCTTTTATGGAGAGGGTCCGTCAAGTGCTAGTATAATGGCTCAATTTGCCAACGCGTTATTTTAAGGTTCATCAGTGGAGGAAGCAATTTCCAAAATCACCAAAATATCAAGATTTGAAGGCTTTACGCATCCAGGTCCAATCTCAGGTGCAGGAAATAAGGGAAGTAAATTCTCAATTGGTTTAGTCATTAGAACCAGAAAAGTCTGAACAATACTTTATGCCAAAATGGCATCACTTTACTAGCATAGTAAATCCTTTTCCGAGATCTTAAGCGTGCCAATCATGATAATAGACAAGAGTGGTGCCAAGATGATTCATTGGCCTCTAATTCAGATGATCTATGGAGGACACTGTGGCTATGATGCCCAATGTTTAACTGCTGTACCTGTATTGGCTGCTACTGTCAGCTCTGCTGCAGCGGCCGCTGCTCCCAATAACTGTGATCTTCCATTTATTTTACGCCTTCTTCATTAGTCTACCCCATCAACTTTCCCAAACTTGGTAGGCATGGAAATATTTTTACCTTTGTAAAGTCATTTGAAATATTAATGGGAAACATTAATCAATATACCAAAATGGGAAAAAATAATGAATTTACTGGATCCCTAAAGCCAAGAATTGGTCTGCAAAAATTACTGAAGCCATTATTTTCTATCCCAATGTCAAGGATATCATTATTGATTAGCTTGTGGAGCGGAACTGATTTTATGATGGAAAACCACCTTCCTGTCAATTAATTTTAAGCTGGTGATGAAGTTTGGCTTTTGCCGATAATTTTACTAAAGGCTTAAGTACTTTATGAGGCCCTCGTTCTGAGTCATTATGACGCTCAGATCGTTTTCTGTCACACCTGCAAGCCTCACTTAGAATTGTACCGTGATATGTTACCCGTTTTTAAATTACAATACAACCATCACTGAAATGGTAAATTATCTCCGGCGTTGAGCCCTTACTTTTAGCGCTCTTGATATCAAGCCATTCAAGAAAGAGTCAAGTATTCACATACTGACCGTAACCACTGACAAGGATTTGGGAAAAGCTCAGGTGGAATAGAACTGGGATATTATACATCCTTAAAAGTTGAAAAATCCATTTGATGATATAATTATAAATGGAATGCTGCCTTATCAAGGAAATTTTCCCTATGATATACCCACCAAATTTAGTATGCTCTGCGGCCTCAGATGAATAATAAATATTTAATTACTTAAGTCAAGCGTATACCTTTGACATAAACATGCTCACCGCAAAGGTTATCATGTTGAGGGTCTTCACATAGATGTTAGTGTGTACACCTTTCTAGTTGGGGCCTTTGTGGGCTGTGGAGCACCTATTAACATAATCCTTTCCAAACTTATGAAAAAATTGGAAACTGAACCCAATATTGACCATTTAAAATATGGCACCCCAGGACCTAATGACACTACATTATTAAGAGCGTATAGCCCTTGCCGCTGGGGCATGGAACTAAATTGTTTTCTGCTCCCACTATTGTTTTATTGCATGATAATTATGAGTTTCTTATCAGGGCCTCTTTTATGAGAAAACATGGTCTGAAAGCCAAGTTTGAAGACAATACTTTGTAGGTAGGTGAATAATATTTCCCTTGTATTATACCCAGGATCTCACTAGAGATAAATTTGGCCTGGTGGAACAATTATTGAGTGATAATCAATCCTACTAAGATGGCGCTACTGACGCCAAATGAGGAGAAGCGAGTTTTTGTCAGAATTGGATTGTAAACTAAATGCAAATGTGAATACAGTGCCTACGTGGCTTTCAGAGCTGGCGGAAATCAAATCTATTACCCAGCATGATTCCAACTCTCAACCTTTCTTTATTGTGAACGTTGAGTAGAGCAAGGGGATTATTCTAATTAGCCATTGAAAAGGCGGCCAACATACTTTAAATCTGACCCAGCAGATTTTAAGGTCCAACGGGATTCCACTCCACGCTGGACAATAGTGTACTATCAGACCAGGGTATCAGGCCCTCATTTAACAGATATTACTGCAACTTCTTAAAATTGTATGGTAAAATTTTCCACTGATACGCCAATCCAAAAAGGATCCCACTGTTGCCTCTTGTGCCAATTATCTGCACCAGGGAGAAATCAAGGTGTCACTAAAGAACACCTACTATTACCTTGAACACATTTAGAAACATCAAATAATTCTTATGTTTATTTGATGCCTGGCCTAGCGGCCTCATCTTTAGAGTTATCATCTAGCCCCTGCTCATTTTGTAATGAATGTATAATAAAGTATAGAAAATGTTGCAATTTGGTATGACCAATCATTCAACTCTTTTTTTTTCATGAAAAAAGTTGTGTTTTGGACTAAGGGTTCAATTCAACGGGCCTTGACGCCAAGATTACTCTGGCAAATTAAGTTATCGTGGATTGCCTTGATGTTGCAGTCAATCTATTGTATTAAGTTATGACGTATTACCTTGCCAATGTGCCCATGTTTTTATATGTAGCTGAATAGCTATTGAGGGTTAAATTCTTACCACCCCACCTGCAATTTTCCCCAAATCACTTCAGATTTATTTACAAGGTTTTGCGTCATAAATCAGATTCCTTGTTTTTATTTTTTTGTTTTCTTCTTTGCCCCACCATTGTAAAACAAATGCCAATGGTTTTGTCTCTAAAATTTAAACCAATGATGTTACCATTTTCTATTTTAATTATGCGCTGCTTGGTACTCTCACATGGAGTTAAAATAATGGGAATGGAAAATTGTAGGGTTCTTTATTTTCACCTAGATTGTATAAGCTACTCAATAACGAACCTTTGACATTACCATGTTTTTTATTTTTATTAAGGGCTACTATCTTCATACTATCCCTTTCATTCTATACAAAGGTACTGGCCTGTGAAGTTGCAGCTCAAAACTTTCGCAATTACTGCAATCATATACCCATTGTATTGATTATCAAATTAAATCTAAAAATTAGAACGCTAGTGTTCAGAGGCTGAATAATCAACTATAAACATTCCTCGATTATCCTAGAGAAATGTAGAACGTTTTTATTTAATTAACTTTACAATGTTTGGGAGTTGCCCTCGTGATATGTCAGAACATAATAAGAGAATAGATACTGAGCCCTAAGCAATTTCCTCTGTTTACATATTTTAGAAATTAAAACCATGTTGTTAAACAGTATCCATTATAAAGTAAAAGTTGGTATTACCAGAAAAGAAACTAAATTTTACAGTAGCATGCTGAAGACTGCATGCAACAGTTGGGTACATCTTAAACATCTATAGCACTATGCAACATTTTAAAACTTGTAAAACTATGTTTTATGTCTGTAAGATGTATTTAAAAGTATTTTTCATGCTATTTTAATTCTGGTATAGTTTTTCTGTATAGCGTGAGGTTTAAATACAATTTAATTTTAGAGTTTTAAAAAATTGAGTTTTATGAATAGTTAAAACTATTATTTATTTGTGATTTCAATTTTTCTAAAGTTTTAATCCTGCATAAATAACAACACATGGCGATGCAGTAGACAATGATATACAATAACTTAAAATCTTTATTATTATTATGAAAACACAACACATATATGACAATTTATATCCTCTTCTTTGCTGAAATTACTGTTTCAAGATTTTTCTAACTGGAGTTGAAATTTTTTTTAAGATTTTTTTTCACCAGTGCCGTCTCTTTTTAGAAATATATAGTAGTTGGCCATCATGTTGGCTTTCCACCTTCTCTGGTATCTCTTTTACATGTCTTTGATATCCTTTTGGAAACATTCGCCTTGTTCTTCACTGACATTGCCAAAGTATTGAAGGGAAAAAGTTATGTGGGTGTAGGAAGTGAAGATTTACACTCATGTTACACCAAAATTTCTATGAAATTCTGCAACATTCTTTTAACCATTGTTTTTTACTCTGGATGTTTCTGGTTTCCCAAAAAATTGACAACAACTTATTTAAAGGAAATCTATGCCCTTCTTTCCAAAATATATATTGTACTTTCAAAAAAATTGTCTTTCATTAAATTTTTTATCTGCGGTCCCAAAAAAAACCCTTCTTTGAGTTTCTCATTAGATACTTTTGAAAACTTGTTACTAATTACAGTAAATAGTCATCATTTTATGAAAGAGCTTTAGTTAACTGTTTTGTTATTTGAGTTTGATGTACAAAGGAGGCATTATTATCTTTATTTGCCAAACTAGGTGTAACAAGTGTGTCCAACTAGTCCCTTTAATGAAATAGACTCTCTCTTCCCCACCTTACAATTTCTCCTTTTGAAACTTACATGTAAAAAAGATGAGTTCATTTGATTTGAAAAAACTGTATGTGATAGAAAAAATGGATTGCAGATCTGGAATTAGCGCAAAAAATTCTTTAGGAACACCAAGACTATAGAAACATAGAAAATCATGTTGCATAGTGTAAACTTTTATAGCCTCTTCCTGGGAAGGACTATATGTTTTTTAATACGCCACCTAAAAAACCTCATTATGTAATTTATTGAATGTCTTCTTAGAGAGTCTTGGGCCTTAAATATAAAAAATGGGTAAGTTAATTTGTAGTATGTGTTTAAAATTAACTAATCTAGTAATTTTAACTTGGAAATTATGAATTGAGTAAGTTGAGACAACAGGATCTTTGATACAAAAGATCATTTAATCTTTTAAACTAAATTAAGGCATAAAGACTAAACTAAAATAAGAACAAGGAACTAACGTTATAACAAATTTTAACTAAAAAGCAATTTAGTAAAAGCTAAGACCTTTAATTAATTTCTAAGCTACCAATGCCTTACAGTTACTTAAACAGACAAAACAAGGCTACCAATTGACCCTTATGAATTAAAAAGTTCTAGTATAGAGATTTAGAAGAAAGTTTCTCTCACAAGATATTTCTGGGATCTCTGTTTTAAATATAAACTTATTTAAACCTAAATATTAATTAAGCTTTTTTCTACATGGTTGTTGGTGTTTGGCTGGACAAAATTTAATAACCAATTAGTTGTAAATTTTGAGATAATTAAGTGCCATCATTATACCAATATACCATCTACTTTAATCATAAACCTAGACAACTATTCACCTTTAGGATTATTAAAAAAGTAACCTAAGTAAATAGATCATCATGTTTGGATTTACCATTAAGGCTCCAATATATATATATATGTATATGATTATACAGGTTAAGAAAATGTTTTATAACTTGTGGCCAAAGATTGAGAAGTATAATTACCCAGCACCATATCAACAATTGGCTCTATAGCCTAAATAAAACCCCAAGTCAAGAACTACATGGGCACACCAATGAAATTTTTAATTTGTCATTAGGAAATTCTGCAGAATTGATTTAGATTATATAAGTAGCATCAGCATCAAAGCCTTTGGGAGCTAGTAAATTTAAGGGAAATTTCTGAAAGAACTGGGAAGTAAAAAGCTGTTTTAAATATAGCTTACCTTTATTAGGTTTATTTTTACCTTTTTGTTTTCAAAGTGTAGTAATCCTAATTTTATTTTAATATCCTTTGTATAAGTCCCTTAGGTTCATAGGAAGATATAATCATAAAATTTTTACTTAAGGTTTAAAAGTTAAGTTTAGATTAAAATATATCAGATTATACTCTTTTATGTACTTTTATAATTATAATCTTTTTTCAATGTAATTTCAATTTTGGTAGAAAATTAACCAACAAAAGAAAGTACAATGTATTTGAAATAGAAATGAGAAACTGGAAAGGTCTCCATTAAGTTCTTTCATAAGCGTGTTACCATATTAAAACTCTATACAGGACAAAACAATAGTAATGTACTAAGAGCACTAGTAAATCATTGATAGGGTAACAAAATAAAAATTTCAGGCACAGCTCCCTTATTTATGATTTATTCTTTTTGTTTATGCCTATACTGGAATTTTAATAAAATGAGTATAATTAATAATTTTTTATGAAAATGACCTAAGATTATGATAGTTTATGGACAAAAAAATTAGTAGTGAATTAAAGAGCTTGTACAAAAACTTTATAGATTAATATTTTAAGATAGATTTAAGTTTAAGTCCATCGGTTATTTCAAAAATTTTGTTTAATTCTATGTATTATAATCAATGCTTTGCATATATAGTTATATATATGCTTACTTTATAGCAACACTATTTTTTTTACTACATTGCTTCTAAATTATTAGTGTCAAAATATATGATTAGATACTATAGCTTTTTTAAATTAGATGGTGAAATATCCAAATATTTAAAATTATTATAGCAAAATGTTAGCTGTAAAGATATGAAAACAGCTTAATGCTAAAATTAGGTCATTATATAGTTATAAGATGCTATATTATTGAATTTATTGCAGATAACATTATTGTTAGTATCAAGTAATAGTTTAATACTTTGATTCCTAATAGTTATATTTTATATTTTTTCTATAAGATACACTTTTATGATTAATCAATAGATGTTTTAAGATGGTTTAAATTTAGCTAAATCTATGCATATTATCATGAATGGTATAGCTGTAGTTTCTAAAGAAGGTGATGAAAATTCAGAGGATAAAAAGTCACAATGTATATGTATTCAACTGCAGATTTTAAAAGACTTCTTATGTTATTTTAAAAATACTAATGAAAGGACTTTAACTATTAAGCTAAAAAAGATATTTCTAATTTTTAAAAGCAAAAAAGTCATGGCTGATATATAGCGCTAGGATAGGCCGCATAAGCTAATGCTAAATATAGTAAAATAATTATGTAAGTAATTGTTCGTTCTCTGATGGTCTAAAGACCACATCTGAATTATTCAACAAGTCCATTTTATTTGAGTTGCAAGCATACACAAACAATAGTAACCTTTCTAAAGCACTAGTAGGAATTACCTTTTCATAATGAAGGACACATGAAATTAAATTAAATTGGTTCTTTTATGTGTCACTAAGCTATTGGGACAAAAAATAGCTTGGCTAATAATCTCATGGTGGAACTTTTCATTTAGGACCTTTATGGTATTTCTGTATAGAAACAAGATATGTAAGATAATCCTGAACTCAAGAAGGCCCTGTAGATATATGGGTCCTAATGCAAAAACATATCATATTCTAGCTATTGTCACTAGGTTTCTCTTAATTTATGTATTGGATAATATAATACACTCTTCTTTCCGCACTACTTCACAGTATGGTCCAATGTCTCCCCACTTCTCATTCTTCTTCTTTTTTTATATAATATAAGTTCTGTCTCAACTCTTGCCAACTTTTATTGGAAGAGTATCAGGACTAGATTATATTGTTAACTCACCAGTTTTATGTTTGATAGCTATATCTTTCTCATTTATTTAATAGCTTTATTGATAAAGACAAATTTGTAAAGCATAATCTAAACAACTATTGTCATTCCGCCATATATCTTAATGTTACCAAGTTTTACGGCTTGTGCCTCCAAGTGGGGTGGTGGTGCGCCATCACCTTGTGTTTTTGCCGCTGCAAAACGCGTCTTGACTAGCTCTTCTAGCCCCTAATTCCTCAGGTCGCTTTTCCCCTTAGGTTCTATCCATCACCTTTCGCGTTCCAGGCAGTGCTTCAAAGTCCTTTTGTACTCCCCTGGATCAACCTTTTCATTGGCCTTTAGGTCAAGTATAGGAACCTCTTCCCTATACAAGTGCAGTCATCATTTGAAATGTCTCAGGCAGTGTTTTTTCTAGTTTTTTGTAGAATTCTACCCCTTCAAGGGCACTTCAACCTTGACTTCTCTTGTGAAGCCCAGGCTATGGTCATTTAAAATATGCAACTCATTTAAGAAATAATCTCATCAAATTTTTCTGCACTTGGTTTCCAGAAGATGCCTCTCTGGTGGTCTGATTTTCCACATACTATACCATCTTCCCCTAAGCAACTCTGCCAAGAACGCCTAGGGGGTTTGGCCACTTATACGTTAACTTCATGTAAACCTTTTTGTGTTTACTACATAGGTTAAAGGCTCTACCACTGCCTCCCAAGTTTGATCCCAGTAATGGACTTTGGGTAGGGGACGATTTTGACTGTGTTGGTTTTGCGCGCCAATGCCCCAAACCAAGATAGCAAATAGCAAAGGCGGTCCCTGGAATTCCTGGCCTATCATACACCGCGCATGGAGGTTTTCCGGGTTTTATCCTCCTTTCCCATTTTCTTCACTTCCCTAATCAGTGCGGTATTATCCCCAGGTCAGCCCACCTCAAATAAAATTATAAAAAAATTACATAGGTTAAAGGTGTGAATCAAATAGATTGTTGATAATAATAAATCTTGGTCAGTGATAATAGCATGTAGGTTATTATCCAGATAAGTTCTTCACAACAAAATATATCAGATCCAGTCAGGATTTGTCCTATATAAAGGTAATGGCAACCCCGCCAGCAACTCCATGGGGCAATGGAACCCCTGGCTGAGGGTATTTTTTTTAGTACTAGATGGTCCCTGGTTGAGGGTATTACGATCCCCAATTTCCCTCATTATTTTGAGGAAGAGGCGAATTATGATATTGAGGAGCTGGCTTTTGGTGCGAGCCACACCTGCATCAATACAGCAAAAAAAATTTTCAACCCCAATTATCCCAAAACCTGCCGGCGCATCAATTCATTTACTTGTGTGCCTGCTCACAACTTTTTCTGAGCATCAACTTTCTCAATACGTTGAGGTGATGGACATCAACGGCCTCATTAATAAAGAAAATCCACAATTATACCTCCTTATGCCACATGTCGCTAGTGCTCTTACCCCAATATTGTCCGTCATGGTCCACCAGCTAAAGTGGGCGCCAGACAAAAGTTTCACCAAAGCTTCCTCACCTTCTGTTATGGCTTCCTAGGATTTTAGCTGAGGTGTTATATTAGTAATCTTTTTATTTATAATTTTTTTTGTTTAGCCTATTTGCAAATAAAGGTGCGTGGCGGCTTCCCCTTTTGTGCTGGGCACCATTAGAGCCAAAAAAGGTACTAACAACCTTCCTTCAACCCACTTAAAGTTACTTATGTATAACAAGGAAACCTTTCCTAAAGCTGTTTCACTTAAATAATTAAAAACCACTTGGATAAGATAACTATTTCTTCAACTTCAATTCCTAGTTTTTTCACAAGGCAAACAAATAAAAGAAAGTTATCTTTTTCATTCTAATCACAAGAGCACAAGTTAAATTTTTTTAATTTTCTAACTGTTTTCCAAATTGACTGTATATTACTACTTTATCAATTTAATTTAAGAAATCATTATGGTATTCAACGCTCAACTTTTCCATTGGCGACCTAATAGAAACGGTATCTGTTGCAGATGAATTTAACCCTCAGAATCATCCAAAATGATGATTACTTCATCCCACCTAGTCATATTCTTCAATAGACTAAGTCACGCTCCTCCTGCGGATATCTAAGGAGCGTTTCCTAACGCCTTTGCCAACCCTAATGGATTATTCTTATTAAGCTAGCAACTTGATTAGGTAATGGGACCTTTTATCCATTAATAACAAAATTCATTGCCTGTTAGGCTAACATGCGTTTTGCTGCCAATAAGAGTGTTTTTCATGCTTCAGTAACTACCAATAAACAATTATCAACAGGCAGCAAACTCTTAATTGGTTTGCACAAGATAATTTGAGTCTAAAAGTCAAACAAATAATTGAACCACTTGTAAACATAGTTATGTATCCTGCCCCAAAAGAAATTAGTACTATAACAGAATCATGTTAGGTTATTTAATTAACATTTCATAAGGAAATAAACCCACATTTTTTACAATATTTGGATAACTCCAACATCCACAATGGTTTCATTTAGATAAGTCATCACCAGCGGATAAAGCATTTATACATTATAATTTAACAATCTGGATGGTGTGGCATTATAGGATACCAACACATCCACCTGATTGACCAGATTATCCAGCAAAGACAGAGTTTCTGAGGCATACGCCGCTTCTTTTTATGGGCTGAATCAGATATCATGGTTTAATTTATTTTGGCAGAGGTGAGACTTCTTTTTCCTTGATTAATGATTTTTTCATGTCCATTATCATTCACGTGTTTCCTCTTTTTCTTATTGTATTTGCTACTGCCTCCTGCAAGTTCTGTTCCATGGATATACACTGCACCAGGACAACATCAGTTGATATGGCTGATATAATTTCCTTAACGCCTATCTTCCCCAAGTTGGGGCTCTCATGACACTACACCATACAAAGAACACATAGTTAATATGTGCCAATGAATTCTTTAATGGCTGTATCCCCCAGGTTGGGCTTATCTCATTCTGATCAGCGCAGATTTTCAAACTTACTCTTTTCTCATGTTTTCACATTGGACCCAGTTTCAACATGAGATGGTCCTGCCAAACGTTCACAATCACTTTATCTCATCACTAATTTTTTAGCACTAGTGGTTCCTAACCAAAAAAGGGGAGCCGCCATGCATCTTTATTTTAAAATGAGCCAAACAAAGGGATTATTAGAAATGAAAAAACCCTAATATGGCACATCAGCTAACAGCCTAGGAAGCTGTATCAGAAGGCGAGGAGACTTTTGGGAAACATTTGTCCAGCGCCCGCTTTAGCTGGAGGACATGTTGGACAGCATTGGGGTAAGAGCATCAGCATCATGGGGCATAAGGAGGTATAATTGTGGGTTTTCTTTATTAATGAGGCTGTTGATGTCCATCGCCTCAACATATTGAGAAAGTTGATGCTCAGAGAAAGTGATGAGAGCTGGCACAAAAGTGAAAAACTTGATGCGCCAGAAGATTTTGGGATAATTGGGGTTAAAAAAGAAAATTTTGCTTCATCAATGCAAGTGTGGTTCACACCAAATAGTGAGCTCCTCAATTTCATATTTTCATCTTCTTTAAAATCATGGGGAAAATTGGGGATAGATATACCCTCAACAATGGGCATCATCACCCCATGAAGTTGCTGGGAAAGTAGGGTGTTGGCAGGGGCAGCTGCAGCCTCAACTGCTATTTTAAAAAGTTTTGTATATTGGAAAACCATTTTGAGGGCAAAAACAGTGGGGCCGCAATTTGGGAGGATCAACAAAAAAATTCTCCAAAGCGAAATCCAGCTTGACATGAGATGGCCGTTTGTCCTCATCAATCCATTTGAGAGCCTCTAATGGATTAGTTTCAGCCAGCACTGGGCCAGCCACCAGAATTGGGGCAGTGGCAGGAGCTGATTGGCCATGTTATTGTTGACCATGGCAGCTCAGCTGAAACTGATTCAGCCATTAACTTAGGATTCCATAATCTAGTTGATTTGTTTAAATTTTTTATATTTTAAAATTTTGAGTAGCTTCCACCTTGGAAGCAGCACCAAAATTTTCTGAGGTTGGGGACGGATGGATTGGACTCATTTGAAAAATTGAGCTGAACCAGATGCTGACCCAATGCTGGAGGGAGGAGTGGTGGAAGCAGTAGAGGCGGAAGTCATAGGGCACTTGCACTTCAAGTAATCAAGCTTGAAGCATAAGGGGCAAATTTGCAGCTATTCTCAATGTGCACCCAGAATGGGTGATCAGGGGTGGATCTGATTACTGTGCAAGGGGGAATCATGTGTGGGTGTCACAATTAAATGGGTGAATTGTTGTGAAGGCGCATGGCCCAGCCAAACTATCTGCTCCATTTGGAACCACAAATTACAACATGGGGTCTGCGCCATAAACGGCCAAACACTCCATGAGCTTGTGGTGGAGGCAGTTTAGGGGAAAGGTGGGAGGGCAACCTGTAAAACTGGACCACCAAAGTGGCCTCATCCAGGAGCCAGTTCAAATGGTTGGGAAGGGATTTTTATAAATCAATTGTAGTTTAGATACTGCATTACATCAGCCTCAGAACGGAAACTGAGGTTGAAATACCCCTTAAAGGGGCGGAAATCAATGAGCCAGCAGATTTAAACACTGCCAAGCCATCTCAATGGTGGCTGAAATTACGTATGGGAAGAGCTTCCCATATTCACCCAGAGGCTGAAATGCAAATTGCTCCATGGGAGCACCAAGGGCTCCAGAGCACCACCTGGGAACTTGTGAGATGTTGGACCAAGTCCTGATGGGGACATAACGCCAAATAGCAATAGGGGGATAGCAGAGCTATCCCAGATGCACTTCAGCAGCAGCCAAAGATGCCAGATGGCGGTGCATGACCACCCAAAGCTGGGGCAGCAGGTGTCAATGACATTGACATTGGTAATCTTAGGCGTGATCAAGAGGTTATTTTTTTATTATTATCAAAATGCAAATTTGGCTTCACTTTAGGTATTGAAGCAAAAAAGAATCTTCATCATTTCTTTTTTCTTAATAATCCCCTTCTTTCTGCAAGGAAACATAAGGTGGGAACACTTCCAAGACTCTCAATTACAGAAAAATAAAAACCAATTACTTTTTTTAAATTTATAATTTATATTTTATACCTTCTTATTTTTTAGGGAAATCTCTGTATTATAAAGTATGATTTTTAAAGATATTTTTTGTTTTTCTATATTTTTTCATAGAACTAATAATTTAAGTATTTGCTATAAACTAATTTACTATTTGACGATCAGCTGTGTTTTTCAATGTATAGGCATATGTCGCCAACTTGGTAATAATCTCAAATGGGCCAGAGCATAGGGTGTCCAACGTATTTCTTCTTCTGAATTCTTAGTGTATCACAATAGGCTACCCTATCTCTACGTGTTATTCCTTGAGCGCTGTCAATTTTGATTGTCCTATTTTTTCACTCTAATTATTCTTTAAACCATCATATAAAAACCCTGTTATTGCAATTAACTTATGATGTTTACCAGTTGAGTTAAATATTCTTCTGAACTCATACCCAAAGCTAGTTCTACTGCTTAATACAATATCAGCTGTAGTGATTCTCTTTGTCCAAGAAACTTTGAATGGCTTTAACTTGTTGCCCTAACTTATCTGATATAATACATGAATGTAACTGAGCTCAGATAAGCTCCCCTAAGCAGAGGATTTCCCCATACCAAATTACTCAGTGTTGTGGCCAGAGTTTCATCAACTCTTTCTACTATTCCGTTTGTTTCTAAATGGTATGGGAAAGACACCACTCCTTGTCTTCCTATTAATTTGCTCAGACTTGGAAGCAAATAGGAAGTAAAGTTGTTTCTGTTACAACTATAGACACTTGTGGGAGTCTATTCCAGTATACAATCTGGTCCAGTATGGATCTCATGGTTTGGTGCATCCATTCTGCTCAAAGCCTTGGTCTTGACCCATCTAGTCAGTTGGTCTATTGCAATTAAAATGTACTTTACTCCCCATCACTAACACTAAGGGGCCCTCACATCTATTGACACCATGTGCCAATCGAACCCAGGGCATACTAGCACTATCCCACTACATTTTTGTGGGGTTTGTAGAGTTAAAGCTCCACGCAAAAGGCAAAATAATCTGATACATTGTAATTGATTAATGTCCAGTATCAATACTAATGTAATGATCCATAGTTTTCCTTGGGCCACAATGCCCTATGACTTTGTGCCCAGCTTTTATAATTGCTGAGCGTTTTGACAGTTTAGGAAATATTTATTGTTTTCCAACAATTGATTATAAAACTGTCCATTCTTCATTTCAGTACTTACCACAGCCCTTCAGAGCACTTTGAAGCTCCTGGGGTTCATCCCTGATCTTTCCTTTGATCAACCATTAAAATACCACATCATCTTGCTGGTACACAAAATGATCAGCATGTAACCTTGATAATCCCTCAGCGTTCTGTTGGGCAGCTCCCACTCTGTATATAATCTCAAAATTGTAGGCTTGGAGCTTCAGAGCCCATTGAGCCAGTCACCCCTTTGGTTTCTTAAGGTTATGCAACCAGCGTAGAGATGAGTGGTTTGTCACGACCTTGAAGTGCATCCTGTGAATAAACACTTAAAATTGTTTGTATGCGTATCTCAATGCAATGCACTCATGATCCATCACAGTGTAGTTCTTTTCTGCCAGCGTCAATATCCAGCTCACATATTCCAATAGATGATCCTCCCATTTTTTTCTACTTAACTTAAATTAGCTCCAATTTTCATTAATGAGGCATCCATTTGTATTATAAACTACATATAAAAATATGAGTACTATAAAACAGGACTAGCCATCAGATATTTTCTGAGCTCATCAAACGGATTTAAAGCCTCCTCACTATACAAATCTTTTTTTGGATCCTTCAATAAGTGAAATTATGGTTCATAAATTCTGGAAATTTTTTTGATAAACTGGTAGTAGTGCTACTACCTAAGAAAGACTTGTATGTCATAAACTCTTCAGGGTCAACATCAGTTCATTAGCCATTACTTTCTGATGTTAGAATGCAATATGCTAGAGCTTATCAAAAAAACCCACAAGTAATCTTGTTCTTATTTTAAGAAATTGCATTTCCCCAACTTAATCTTCAAATTTGCCATTGCTAGACTCTTGAAACTTCCTCCAAGTGTCCAGATAATTAGTTGATGTCCTACTGAAAATGTTGAGGTCGTCCAAGTACACTAAAACGCAAGACAGCTTGAATTACTAAATATGGAAGCCATCGCCCAGTGAAAGGCAGCAGGCACATTACATAAATTGCGGGACATTCTCATCACTTTATAACCCTTGTACAGTAATTATCATACTCTCTCCTGGCCTTCTTTTGGAAAGTATTTCTTCCAATACCCGGAGATCAAATCAATGCCCAAAAACTTGGCTTCCTCTAGTTGACCAAGCACGTCGTCTATCCTCAGAGTAATTATGAATCCATCTTAGCAATCTTATTAAACCGATGGCAATTGATCACCACTTGACTTGATATGTCCTTTTTGTTTACTATGAGGATTGGACTCGCTCATAGACACAAAAAATTTATGAGGTCCTCATTCTCAATCAATCACTTTTTTGTTGATTACTGCTTCAGAGGCCTTGGATTGGCAGATGGGTCACTTTTTCAGCTTATATTCCCAGTATCACCAGATGGATCACATTTTTAGCACAACTGAGGTCGTAATCAACCTAGGAAAATATATCCCAATATTATCTGAAGGATTATAAACTCTTTTCTGCTGATGTTCTGATAACCCAGAAACTTGTTCTCAATCAGTTAGTACATTAATGTTTTTGTCAACATCTGCTGACAATCCTCTTTATGCTAGCATCTCAAATCATGGAGCTTTCCAATTTCAGTGGTCAGGATTATAAGAGCATACATAAAAACTTGGTTTTTCTGCATCTTCAAAAGTTCTTTGCTCAGATTCTCCAGTAGAAACCAGATTTCACTATGGCCTAATATCATAATCCCCAGAGCTGCACAAGGCTCTAATCTCAATTTTTTCATAATGTTCAACTTTCACATATAATTGTTCCATATTTTCTAGCGTTACCCCTGCATTAACTATCATCTGTATTCTCAGAAGAATGGGATTCATCATTTCTGTTTTCAACAAATATTCACAGCTCTCAAGAATCTGAATCAGCATTTTACTGAATTTTTATCAACTAACTTGTATTGGATGGATAATGTGCCGTCATAGTAAACAAAATTCATTAAAATTATAATTTTTGTCAGCAGAGTTTCTCCTTTATGATGATATACCAGGGGTAACGTTTGCCTTAAAATTTAAGATATTCTCCTTTAAATCAAATTGACGCCATATTTTCTCAGGTCTCTGCTTTAATGAAAAGTCTTAATTTTGATTTGTTAATACTATGGAAGGAGCTGATAACACCAGCAATCCAAACCAATAAGGAATTGCATTACATGCCTCAAAGAATGTTGTAGTATCCAGTCTGGTGGTTCCATATTGCTTCTGGTGATCCAGATACAGAAAAATCTACATTTTCTTCACAAACTTAGTCAATTGATATTAATGGGCGCACTGCTGTCACTTATAAACTGTATTTTTGCTTTTTGTAGCACTAGTGGGATCTAATCCGAGAGGGAAGAGTCTCATGCATCTTTATTTACTTTGTGCTAAACAAAGGGAACATTAGATAAAGTAAAAATATTCTAGAATGGTGCCATGGCGTTAGCCTAAGCATCCATTATAGATGGGGAAGAAATGTTGAGGGACTTTTGTCCAGCGCAGGCTTCAGGTGGTGGGCAAAGGCAGATAAAAAAGGGGTGAGAGCATCAGCAGCATGTAGCAGAAGTAGAATTAGAAAAAGTTGAGAATTCTCATTTTCAATGAGGTCATCAATGTTCATCGCCTTAATATATTGTGTGAGTTAATATTTGTAAAAGGTAATAAGGTTTGGCACACAAGTGAAGGATTTAGTGCATTGGCGGTTTCAAAGAAGTTAAGGTTGTAAAGTGAAGATTTCGCTACATCAATACATGCGCAGCTAAGGGTGGTTAGCCGAGCAGGTAAAACTGCTTCCACCCTATGTGCAGATTTTGAGTTCGAAACCTGTACTGGCTAGAAAACTTCTAAAAATGGGACCATCTAGTACTAAAAAAAATACATGCGCAGCTAGCTGCAATTACTGGTTTATCAATATCAAGTTTGGCATCCTTAGGGAAATTTACATGGAAGTTAGGTATAGCAAAATCCTTGCAAAGTGGCTCAATTGCCATATGGAGGGCTTGGCGGAGGAGTGAGTTGGTGGGGCAGTGGCTTCATTGACAGCATTTTGATATATATTTTTTAGAATGGGAATCCATTATAAATATGGAAACAAAGCAGTGTTAAACTAGGTGTTTGTGTGAAAAATTTTAACCTGACGAAGTTGGGATTAAATTCATAAAGGTGGCCTGATTTACAAATTATTTAAGAGCCTCAAAAAGTATTTGAAATTCAGTGTAGGGCCAGCAATAGGATTTGGTGGAGTGGCAGCTGCTGATTGGCCGCTCAAAATGTACCATGTCAATTCCACTAACGCATGAGCTGTCATCTGCTCAGTCGTGAGTCTAGTAGTCAAAACTTGGGTAGGTGGAGCAGTGGGAGCAACTGTGGCGGTCAAGGGTGGGGGACGGAGGACTGACCCACCAAGAAAAAAACTTTAGTAAAATTAGAGGTAGGGCTTACGCCAGAGGGAGGAGTGTTGGAAGCAGTTAAAGTAGAAATTGCTGGGAACTTGCACTTTGAGATTCAAGAGCAAAAAACATGGGGCAAATGAAGCGGCCATTTTCAATGTGTGCTCATAAGAGATGATCAGGGGCAGATCTGATAAAAGCGCAAGGGGTATCACAAGGTGGATGTCACGACAGAAGGGACAGATTGTAACAAATGATTGAGGCCCAGAGAGATGATCAGCACCATTTGGAACCACAAACTGCAGCATGGGGTTTGCACTTTAGGCAGCCAAGTTCTCCTTGAGCTCATGGCAGAGGCGTTTGAGGGAGAGGTGGGAAGGCAAGCTAGATAACTTGACCATCAGTGTGGGATCATTCATAAAACGAGGCTAAATGGTTGGTATTCATGTGTTTTAATAAATTAAAGTTAGCTGTGTTGACACCATAGCTTGGGCTTCACACAAGAAGCCAAGGTCAAGGTACTTATTAAAGGGGCGATAACCATAACAATGGTGGGTTTGTAAACCACTATGACCATCTTTATGATGGTTGCACTCATTTTGAGGAATAGGTTCCCATATGTTGGACTTTAGGATTTTGGGGTTGCTCGCTGGTGCTTATTTCAACTAAATCAAATAATTATTGCATGAAAAGATGATTCTCTACTGCAGGAATGAATAATTTTTAGGGGATTATTGACCATATATAATAAAATAAAAAAAACAAAACAACTAAAAGTATTGATTTTTTATATCAAGTTTTTAGTTTCCACGGGGGTAAGAAAACAAGACCTCTTAATAAGTTAATACTTAGTATTTAGGATGTTGATGCTCAAAGTTCAGATTGCTTAGTAAAATCCAAAATTAGAAAAATACTGGGATTTGATTTATCAGATCTTATAAGACTTGCCTCGCTTTGATGGAACAGCCAATAAAAAGCTGATTGTTAGTAGGATATGACCGTGAGGTATCAATTTAATAAATTTTACCCAATCATTGACCATAAAAATATTTGACCTTGCAGGTTTCCTTCTGACCCTATAAATTAAGCCAGTCTACATACTTTTGGCTGTATTAATTTGCTGTAAGAGGGTGAGGGACCTCAGAAGGGCTCCCCAGACTTGGCTGACGATTTTGGTGCAATCCAGCTCCTCAAACTTATGGTTTTTGCCCAAGTACTAATAGAAGTGTTACCCCAATCGAGGGGTTCCCCTGGGAATTAACCAGAGTCTTTTGGACAAATTTTATTATCATTTTAATCCAATACACCATTTTTACATGGGTGACTTGCAACTGTCCGATATTACACCCTTCAAGAGTGTTAGTGGGTGAATAAAGGTGTAAATACTGGCCATGAACCCAGTATATGGTTACTCCAAAAGCAAGGGATTTAATGAAGTCTTCATCCTCTCGCTTATATGTGACTACAAATGGTTCTTACCTGATCGATCAGAGCTTCCATTTCTAGGAGTGATGCGGATGTGGTAATATAATACCAAGTTGGATACTTGAAAGGAAGGGAGAGGGTCCAGAGCTCATTAGCTGCTTGGCCTTCTTTATTGACAGTTTTGGCCAGGTTAGTCATAGCTTCCGCTTGTTTTTGGATGATGTGTTGGGCCAACTTTTTCATGTCTTGCTCAGGGTCAGTTCTGTCTGGGAAATCATCTTTTGTAGTAGAGCCGGCACCCCAGGTTCTCAGCCATACAACACACATAAAGGGGACAACTCTAAAATGATATGATAACTAATTTGGTAGGCCATGAGGGCACTGAGTAAGTTGAGATCCTAGAGGAGATGGTCTGAATTGGCCATGTTGTGGAGTATCAATATCAAGGTTCCTTTTACTCTTTCTATGTCCCCATTTTTAGTAGGATTGTACTGGGCCAAGAAGAGTTAATGTGTTCCTAAAGAAGTGGCGAGGAACTTTACCACTCTGGAGGCGAAGTTTTCCCATTTTCACATAGGAGGACTTGAGGGCAGCCATGGCATGTGAAGATATTTTGACGTAAAAAGGTAGCTGTGGCTTTAGCCATCTGAGCGGGTAGAGTAACAGCTTCAAACCATCTGGTGAAGTGATCAATTTTGACCAGGATATAAAGATTGCCACCAGTGGTCTGAGGTAGAGGCCCTACCACGTCCAAACTTATGGTTCAAAAGGGTTGTTGGGGCGTCGTAGGTTGATACTAATATCAGGGTTTTGAAATTGGATTGCTTTTACAGGTCAGGAAGCCATCCAGACTTCATATATGGTCTCCATGATGCCCTTTCAGTAGTACCGCTCTTTTACCACTAGTAGGTTTTGCATACTCCACCATGGCTCATGATAGTTTTGAATTCTAGGATCACTGGTACTCATTCAAATGGCCGTAGATAAGGCAACTAGTTTACTCCTACTCTATTGTATAACTTCCCACATTCGCCTTGGCGTTGCAGGAGTGTTGAGCTAGAGATTTTTGTACTGGTTTGTCTTCATCAGCACATGTGTCCAGGGTCATGAGGAGATTATGAAACCTCTCAACCTCACTATTTTATATATGAAGGACGGGAAGCTGTGTTAACCCATCTAAATTCATGTGGCGCACTCTACTCAATGCTCAACAGTCATATCATAATGCTGAAGCTTCAGAGCCCAGTGAGACAACCGTCTCAAGGGGCCCTTCATATTCTGCATCCACTTCAGAGAAAATTGGTCTTTGATCACTTTGAGGGGAGCCCCATATAGGAAGGGACTGTAGTGTTTTACAGCAAGCAGATCATCCAAGCACTCCTTCTCAGTGACGCTGTAGTTGCGCTCAGCTTTTGACAGAATTTTGCTAAAGTAGGACATGAGTTGATTGACCCCATTCACATTCAATTAAGCTAAGATAGCCCCAATGACATAGTCAGAGGCATTCATGAACAACATGAAGGGCTTGTCATAGTCAGGGTGACGGAGGTTGGCCGTTGTTGCAATAACTCCTTCAGGGTCTTAAACGCGGCTTTTTGTTCTCAACCCCAATGGAACAGAGTGTCCTTAGCCAAGAGGCGGATGAAAGGCTCACAGAGCTGAGTTAACTTGGGTATATATTTATGATAATATCACATCATTCCCAAAAATACCTGGATGTTGCAAAGGGTTTTAGGTACTGTAATATTATATATTGCTTTGGCCTTATCTTATAGAGGTTGAATCCCATCTTTTGAGATAGCGTGCTCTAGGAAATCCAGCTTCTTCTGGAAGAACGTGCATTTGGAGGGCTTCAGTTTGATATTAGATGGCCGTAATCATTGGAAAACTTATTTTAGATGCGCAAGGTTCTTATTGAAAGTTTTGGAGAAGGCGGTGATGTCATCAAAATAGACAAACACACAGCTCAATTTAGATCTTGGAGAATGTGATCCATCATTTGTAGGAAAGTGACGAGCGCTTTGCACAACCCTTGTGGTAGTCAGGTAGAGTAGACAAGACACTCACTGTAAATAAGAGCTCATTTCTCCTGGTCTTGTGGTAAAAGGTTATTTGCCAATAACTGCTAGCCAAGTCCATGGAATAGAAGAATTTAGATCCAGAGAGTTGAGCCAGATCGTCATTAATGCGGGTGATAAGGTAACTATCCTTATTTTTGAGGTTTTAGTTTTTGTAGTCCATCACTACCTGTTGACCTTTATTTCTTCTTAATCAATAGGAGCGGGAATGAAAAAGGACTTTGGGAAGGCACTAGCAGCCCAGCATACAGCAGCTGTTTGAGCTCCGTCTGCATCTGTAGCTCCTCAATTTTGGATTTGCAGTAGGGTTTGGAGCGGAAAGGCTGAGCAACACCAACATCAATACTATGAGTCAATCATTTCATGTGCCCATAGTCATTGCCAGATTTGGAGAAAAGGTCGCTGTAGGCCTCAAGCAGGGTGTGGAATTTATCCAGCTCAGCTGGGGTTAGTTCATCGGAGATTTGAACAGCAGGTAGGTTACATAGAGACTGGTCGGCGAGTAAGCCCATATCCTTCATAGATCCAATACAGTAAACTTGTTTTATTTCCTCAAGGGGAATCAGCATGCCTCTTCCGATCTCCTGATGCTTTTTAACAACCATATCCTTCTTGGTGAGATTCCTTAATAGGAGGTTGATAGGCCGATGATAGGTGGTGTCTAGCACGTCTGGCAAAACTCTAGGCTCCAAAGGACTAACTTCATCGATGCTAATTAGGTGCAGTAGGCAGTGGTGTGGGATTGGCACTGTAATCTTTGTGTCAACTACCCTTTGTTCACTAGCCTTAATGACTACCTCTTTAGTATCATAGAAAGGGATACCCTCCAGGACGTCTACTTATTAAGGCAACATTTTTGAATGCCTTCCTGCCGTGGTGTGATATAAGGATAAAGTGGAAGAGGAAAACTCAACTTTACAAACATGATGCTTTTTATTAAGCTCTTCATTGGTCAAAATCAGAAGAACATCATAGTTAAGTAGGGAGAGCTAAACCTTCTTCATGTTAATAATCCCTTCAAACTCAAGCATAAACTGGGTACCAATGAGTAGATCATAAGTATTGTAAGTTAGGGCCACCACTGGAGCTGAAAAGATGAGCTTTCCAAAACAGATGGGCAGAGAAGAGTTTGCCCCAATGGCGCAGGTGTTGTTTGGCCTGCAGTCCCAAATTCTTAAGTGTAGTCTAAGTCAGGGACCAGCTAATATTTTTAATGAATTTTGACGATACAACGTTTACTGGGGACCCAGTATCAAGGATAGCCCTAACCTGTACTCCATTGACGACGAATTCCAATTTGGTTTAGGTTCTACCCAAGTTAGGAGAAAGAGCTAGGACCTTCTTTAATCAGATAGTAGAGGCAAGTCGTTTGGCTGTCTCAGGGTATTTCTCCTGGATTGACTTCAGGGTATGAACACACTGGTTTGGGCGAATCAAGGTGGCAATAAACTGGTCAGCGTCAATGGCAGTGTCAATGACCTAAAAATCCCTCAACACTTGGCGGAGATAGATTGGCGAGGGACCCTAGCCATGTCCACTCTATCAGGGTTTAATTAGCCAGTTACCTCCACTTAATCTGGGGCTCCTAAGACATAGTGACTGACATCTTTACAATCCCCTTCAGATTCACCATTGAGGAGATTATCAATGCAGGTTAGGGAGCCCATCGAGTGTGAGGTATGTTCAGGGCTTCCCTTAGGGAAGGGTAGGTCCTGGGATTGCTCCTCCACCTTATTGACTTTTGGGGGAGGAGTTTTAATGGTTATGATTTGATTTTCTACATTCCAAGTAGGGTTTTGGGCTTCCACATGCTACAGGCTTTATAGTAGAGTTGGTTGGAGGAGATATCATCGTGGAGAAGTACGCTTTAAATACACAATCTTTTGGTTGATCAGTGGTAGTGAGTCTGGAGAAAATGTGTTTAGCTTTAGCGACCTGATCCTTAAACACATTGTTGGTAGTGCCAATTGTCACCTGAGAGAGAGTTTTAGGCTTAGGAAATGCTTTGGACCACTTGGAGAGATAACTTAGGAACCTCAGGTTGGCGGGGCCAAGTAAGATCAGGTTTGAGTTGCACTGCAGGTTCTGGGCTCAGAGTAGTAACCAGCATAGGGGGCCCTAGGGATCATCATGGACTCCCTCAGTTGGTAAATGGTTGGGAGTTCCTCAATATGTAATACTCAAGAGTTCAACTCAGCCCCTTGAGAAGTCTCAGCCTAATGGAAATCTATAATCTCTAATAAAACCTCTTTTATGTCACGGACATTCCTAAAATGGAGCTTGACAGAGATGATATGCCATGCTAAAGAGGGTTGATAAGCTATACCAATTAGGATGGCCGCAACAGCATCATCAAGAGGTAGTAATTTAGCTGGCAGGAGAGGCTGGGCTACACTGTTAAAATGGTTAACGAATTTGACAACTAGTTCACTCTCCAGTAGACTTAAGCACATAAACGTCTGTTTCGTCCTACGCAAGCTTTGTGTGGATCCAAATTACTCAATGAGAGCGTTTTTTACTTTGGCCCAAGTTTTAAGGGTGGCCATGTAGGGTACTATCACCTCTTGGTTGGAGCGGCTGAGGCAGGGAAGAATGTATTTTACTTTTTGAGGTCCAGTTGTCCCTTCCATAACTATCTCACGCATGAAAAAATAAGGAAATGATACCCTCACCTAGGGTAAAATTGTCTTCGAATGGAGGGCTGATAATAACTAAAGTAGCCTCATGAGAAGCTTGGAGTGCGCGCTATAAAAGTAATTTCGTTTCAAAAAAACTCAGGCTAGCTGCTGGGCTAATGCATCCAGCTGAGGTTCATCAGCAGTGGGGAAGCTTCAGGGGTAATTACTTTAACACATCCAATTTTGATAAGTGTTTTATGGTGTATTACCCCCTGTGGTGAGCACCACTTGTTGGATTTTAGGTTTTTTGGGGGGTTGCTCGCTGTTGCTTATTTCACCTAAATTCAGCAAATATTGCAGAAGAAGAAGATTCTCTACTGCAGGAATGAATATTTATTAGGGGTTTATTGACCAGATATAATAGTTTAAGAAAACTAAAACAACTAAAATTATTGATTTTTTATATCAAGTTTATTAGTTGCCACGGGGGTAAGAAAGCAAACCCTGTTAAAAACACTTAGTATATAAGATGTCAAGGCTTAAAGTTCAGATTTCTTAGTAAATTACAAATTTGGGAATATTGGGATTTGACCTATCAGATTACATAAGACTTGCCTTGCTTCATGGAACAGCCAATGGAAAGTCAATTTTTAGTAGGATATGACTGTGAGGCAAAGATTTAATAAAATTTACCCAATTATTGGGCATGAAAATATTTTCACCTTGAAGGAACCCTTCTGACCTCATAAAAGGGGCTGGTCTCTGTGATGTTGGCTGTATTAATTTCTCTGTAAGAGGGGAGAGACCTCAGAAGGGCTCCCCAATTTGGACAACAATTTACTAAAATCCAACTGCCCAAACTAGTGGTTTTTGCCCGCGTATTAATATAAGTGTTACCCCCAATTTGAGGGGTTCCACCGGGAATTGACCAGGGTCTTTTAACCAATTTTATAATCATTTTTATCCAACACACTCCTTTTAAAATATTGGACACGAAATTTTCTGACACCATACTTGACCTGAAGGCTGAAAACAGGTTGCTCCAAGGGAGCACCAGGGGCTTCAGAGACCGCCTGAGACCATGTGAGGTGGTGGACTAAGTCCTGAGACAGGATGTATCAACATGAAGTGTTCATTTTACTTACAGGCCCAGTGTTGAGTTTTTGACTGAATCTAATTGTCAGATATTTGATAGGGACATAATAATGTTAACAAGCTTAATTTATTATGAATTATAATGGATATCAGTGATATAGATCAGGAATATTTTAAGCTTATGTAAAGCTTAAGATTTGTGGCCTAGCAATTTCACTTGATAATATTTGACTATGATGACATGGGCAAAGGGACTTTGTTGGTTTAGTCAGACCTATAATAATAGCTGACTAGATAACCCAGGCATGTGGGCTTTGTTGGTCTATGTCAAAATTAGTTTTTAATATTGATCGAGTTTTCAATCAAATTAATTACTAATTAGTGGTATGAATCGCCTTAGTATGTGCTGCTGATTTCTTGAAATGAGTATCAGTTCAGCTATTTGCAGACGTGTTAGAGATGTTGTCTTGAGTATATTTCTGATGAGACCAACTCTGAGATATTTGGTATGTCTCAAGTTGAATGGATTGTAGACCCTCAAACAAACTCATTACTTTCTCTAGCCAAGTGCCATTGAAATTGAGGTGTCATGGGTAAGATGTGGTGAACATTGAACCCTATAAATTATCCCAAGTTAATACTAATAAAAAAGACAAATATTCCTATAATTCTATAAAATTAATTTATAAGCTTTTGTATTAATACTTTATGTTGTATTAAGTCAAGGATTTACTTGGGATCAGGAAGATCAGGGCAGTGTGCCATCGTCTAAGTAATGACAGAATAATACAACTTCATGTAGAATTACCAAGGAGCTATATCTTAATTATAGTCACCGTCTGGTCTGTTGTCTTCATACAATAGACATTTAAAATCCGTCTTGCCACATAAGAAGAACCAGTCATCCTCAATAGACTGAAAATTCAACAGCCTGATCCGGGGCTCTTTAGTGGTGGTCAATAGACACCAGGAGGTGGCGCACCACCTTCTCACATGGGACAGAAGGCATCATTCTTGTTGACATAGGCCAGGTTTGGTGTGGACAAAGACGGTCAAGAGTAAAACCTCTTTTAAAATTTCAAATATAATAAAATAAATAACTGAAGCAAAAAAGAATCCTTTACTTTTAATCAATTAACTATAATTCCGCATAAGTACACTCAGAGTATTTTAATAAGTTGTATATTAGTGAATTGCACATTATAGCTCTAAATATAGTATTTTTAATATTGTGTGGATAAATTAGAGAGAAATTCTATGATAGAACTATTAGTGAGAGAACATTCAAAGCAACAAGTTTCGTCCTAATCAATTCTTTAGTGCTTTCAGCAGTTCTTATCATTTCTGCTAACTTATGGGTATAAGGCCAAGTGACCTCCTTTACAATATCTTGGTTGTTACTCATCGCTTTTGCTCTTGTGATTACATTTACATCCAAATTAACAACCTGATAAAGCGGATCAGATGTGTCATCTACAATGAAGTTAAATATTCAAGTCATCTTTGAATATGTCAGGGGGAACAGAATTTATTACAGTGCTTGATTTTTCCATATCTAGAAAGTTGGTCCTTTTCCAAAATAATACCCAGTTTCCTTCTCTTTAGCCTGAATTAGTTACTTATTCCTTAGGCTTCTTGCTCCAACGTTGAGAGGAATAATGTCTGGGTTTTTACTAATTGTAGTGGTGGTTTTGAATTTAATCCTACAATTTCAGTCTTTCAGGTCTGTATCCAGTTACAACTCAGTTCTGTATCCAGTTACAACTCAGTTCTGTATCCAGTTACAACTCAGTTCTGTACTTCGTTATTAGGCTCAGCAAACTTCACTGAATTCTGTTAATTTTAGAAAAACAGCTTTGAAGGTTTGGTAGGGTGCTATAAACGTTGCTCCTAAATCTTTAGATACTACAACATCTGTGATGTGTAAGTTTGGTTTACAAGCACAAAACCATAGTGCAGTGCAATTCTTCTAAGGCTGAAGCGCTGTCTGCATTGCTATACATAAAACAAAATATGAATGAACTTCTGCGCCTTCCAGGATATGTGCTCATTGGTAAAATTTATCAGCGAAAGTGGCTAATAATCCATCCTTCCTGAATTGGATCCCAATAAACACCTGTTTGTGGCTAGCCATCCACTAAGGGCTACCAAACTCGGTCATAATTGCTGCTTTGGCTCATTGTACGTCCAATTACCCCATTGAGATGGGGCAACACTAGATTATGACAATCTGTGTCTAAGCAGTTCATAAATGTTACTGCTTTCTGGAGGTCGCTGTATTTAAAGTTTTTCATTTTTAATAGGTGGAAAAATGCCAGGGCATTATCCCAGTAGAAAAGGGGTAGTTTCAGTGTATACCAAGATACTTTCATCACTACCATGGCATAAGATAAATTGCTGGTAACTCTACCAATGATGGGGTTTTTGAGGGCCATCTCTGAAATCGCAGCCAAAGCTCCAGGCATAATTTTTTGGGGATATACTTTTCTAGCAGAGCTATCTTCTAGCTCGTTGTCAGCTCCATCTGCCTCAATCTGAGTGCAATTGCGCTTATAATTTTAAGTTCTTGTATTTTCTTTAGGATTTGCGCTACATCCTCCTGAATCTAGTGGGATTGTTCTCTATCCACTTCTCTTTAGGTCTTCTAGAAAAGTAACTCTTTAATTACTTCAGTCTCCTTCCGCTTCAAGTAGATTACTTTCTCATAAAGATTTTGTTGACCTCTGTAAGTTTGTTCTATTCCTTTCTTGGATTTAGACACTCATTTATCCAAGGTAGTTAGATTTATTGTAACTCTTAGTTCATCATATTATTGTTAACCTTCTCTAGTTCCGCCTAAATCATCTGAAGTTTGTTATTGCATACCATTTTGCTGATAGTATATGACATAAACTTTGGCCTAAAAACTCAACTTTCCCTGAAGCGAGTACCAAATGCAAACTTTTTTGTGTTTAATGGACAGGTTCAAGGTTTGCATTGAATAGATTGATAATAAAAATAAGTTTGGGTCAGTGAAAATAGTATGAAGACAATTATTCAACTGAGCTCTTCACATCTAAATCTACTAAATCTGCTCAGAGATCTCCTATAAACAGGTACTGAACCTTCCTTCAACCCACTTGAAGATATTTTTATATAAAAAGGTAGCTTTTTCTTTGATTCTCCCACTTAAGTTTTTTGAAAACCACTTGGACAAGAAAACTATCACTTCAACTCTGATAACAAGAGTTGTAACAAGAAAACTAGATAATATGAAGATATCTCTTCACTCTATTTATAATAGCACTATAAAAATTGTTTAACTATCTAGATAATACTAAAGTAAATTGAATAATACTGTTTTCTAAATAAATCCAAGGGATTTATATATGGGATACGGCGCCCAACTCTTTTGTTGGCGCTATAATAGGAATGGAATTCTTTGCTAATGAATTTAGACCTTAGAGACATTTGAAACAATGATTACTTCATCTGCTTAGTAATATTCCACCACCAACGGGTCATGACCCCTTTTTTAGTTGAAAAATCAAAGAGCGTGTCCCACGCCTTTATCCAACCCAAGTGAATTTCCTTTAATAAGCTAGCAACCTGCTTATGTAATGTGACATTTTTACCTCATTGATAGCAGTTCATGCTGCCTTTATGGCTAGCCCGCTAGTTGCTGCCAATATAAGCGATGTCAACAATTTAGCAACTACCAATAAACCCTTATCAACAGGCAGAAAACCCCAATTTGGTTTGCAAATGATATTTTTAGTTTAAAAAGTTAAACTGATAATTTAAATACTTGTAACAATTTTTGGGGGTTCTCCCCTGACAGAACACTAGAATTCAAGTGAAATTAAATTTTGTGACCTAGTTACCACTCAAAAAGGAAATGAAACCAATAATATTTACAAGTTAAAGATAACTACTACATCCACTATGGGTCTTCTTTCACTAAATCGTCCCCAGAGGACAAAGCAAATAATACAAATAGTATTAAGCTGGGTGATGTGGTCTTTTTCAAAACTCAAACACTCTATCTTGCAGTTTGTGGTTCCTAATGGGATCAGCCGCCTCAAAGGGCCTCGCGCCTTTGCAGCAATCCGCCCTTCCACCAGGACACCCATCTTTAAATCCCAAACTTTGAACTGCTTGGCCCCTGTTGCATTTTGACCAGATCATGCCTTACCAATATATCCTAATTTAGCATTTTATTTAACTGCTTAGTCAACCCAAATTTTTGAGATAGTTTTAATGGTATTAGACTCCCAGAAAGTATAGGGCTTAATCAATAATATTATAATGTGTTTAAAACTTGATGATGCAATTGCTGCAGCTTTTTAAAATGTTATAAATAATTTTAATTTAAATTCTGTTCTAATTGATTTATCATAGCCATTTCAATGACTTAGGATCTAAAAAATATCAAATAATTGCCATACCTTCTAATGTAAACAAAACTTGTAGTAACAATTGCAGCAACTTTTGGACATTTTTTAGGGATTTCTGACCCATTAGTATCAAATACTATAGATCAATAATTATATGTAATATTATTACTTTACAACAACCTATTCCAATGATAATTAATAGAAGGGCATTTAATTGCCATTTTTCAACTATAGATACCCCAAATTTATGATTATGAAACCTCTTGGTTAGTTATGAGTTTAATTTGGTAGTTTTATTCTTTTGATATATCCTTTTTCTAAACAGGTTGTTAGGAGAAGTTTGATTAATTTTTCTTATAACAAGTCGTCAAGTTTATTGTTAATCACCACTCAGTGGCTCACATTAGCTTCTTGGTTTCACATAGTGAATTACATGTAAGTTTAACTACATGAACCTGTTAAAGGAGAGCACTTTTTGACAAATGGTGCTCACTACATGGGGCCTCTGAATCATGTTTATCTTTAAACGAGTAATTACAATGATGAGAAGAGGATAATCAAAAAAGGGGAGCGACGCCCAATTTGTGTTGTGGGAGTGTAAGTAAATCTATGAGATGCAAGAGCATACTTCTGCATTAGTAGAGTTTTTGGAAGAGAATGATGACATAACCCATCAATTAATTAGTGTTAGAAAAATCAGGACATAGAAATTAGATTTTTGAGCATATAAGTTAAAAAAGAAAATGGGAGAGAAAATTATAGCACGATTATCCAGATTGGAGGAAATTATAAGCCGCTTCCAAGAGAAAAATTATAGATAAAATGAAATATGGAAGCTTCTCTTCTGATAACAATAATATTGTATATTACCACGAGGCATATATAAATTCCCAAGGTATTGATTGCAAGTTTAAATCAACTTACTTGTTAAAATTGCCAACCATCTTTAGAGATAGAAAATTACTCAAGACAGTTGGAAATATTGGCAACTTTTCCATCACATGAAAAAATTAGATATACTCCAAAACTTCCTAAAATTTCAAAAGAATAATGTTGCAACACCTATCAGATTATTGAAATGACTATGGTGGGATACAGTATTTGTCACAAGGCTATTATTGCAATCAATTGTTTAGATACAAAGAGCTAAAACATTGTACTACCCAGTTCAGAAACAAAAAAGTGGACTTACAATGAGGCAAAGGATGTCATTATGAGCGAACTTGGCATTCCAGATCGGATTGAAAACTAAAAGCAAGTTCTTATATGTGTTCAGTTCAAGTTTAATGAACCCATAGATGCTTTTGCTGATAGGTTCTTTTACTAAGCTCAAATTCCCACTGGAGCGGGAGCACTAGATGAATTTGATGCACAAATTGCAAAGAAGTCAGAAAAACAACTATAATGAGATTTAATAGCCATTTTTAATCTTTAAATTCTGATAGAAAAAATTACAGATGGCCAAAAAATTAAATTTGTAGGACAACAATTAATACCCCAAATAGAAAAACCAAATTAAAAAGATGGGTAATGTAAACTATGTTGTAAAAGTTGTCAATAAGAATAGATTAGCGGCCAGTACAGTATCCAAAACTAAATACTTAAAGAACTTAGAAATTCCAACGCAAAAAGTCAATTCAACTGTTATAAATGTGGCAGAGAAGGTCATGTTACAAAGTGTTTTATAATATAAATGACGATGTTATTGTGGCTGTACCGTATAACAATCAAGTGTCCTTTGTAGGAAAAGATCAGACGTAATAGACTGTTTAAGTCTCTTTTCGCCTATTCTTGAATTCTACATGGATAGCTAAGACAACTGAGATCGGAATAATTGAAGAAGTGATGTGGCCTTATGTGAAGCAGCTCCAGGAAGTGGACAATCATTTAGTAGGACAATTTCAAAATGGACATTATCAATGTACCAATATAATGACTACCATTGGAGAAATTCCATAATATTACTGAACAACTTGTGCAATCACTTTATTTAGCTAACTATGCCGCTATTTTCAAGTAAACATTATTCACAGTGTTCATATGTACACATGCAAACATTTGGTAGATTCAGTAGAACAAGAGAAATCTTTGACAATAAGACTTCAATCACCATTGACTCTACAAAGCTAATGAAAATTAACTTCAAACCAGATATTGATCATAATGAGGTTTTTGGGACTTTAGGCCTACAAACTTCAACTTCTAATGGAGCTTATGGTGCTTTGTCTTTATTATTTAAATTATTCATATATTCCACCACTATTGTTTTTAAAGCGGTTTTATGAGAGATAAATTGGCACCAACTTCATGCAATAGTATTGAGTCCAGTTTTTTTGAAGAAAATTACATATTTTTAGGGCAAACTTTGCCGCTGTTTTGGTTAACTAAAATGGTGCCCCACCCCAAATCAGGACGATTTATTACATCGATAAATATGCAGATGGAATCATCTTTATAATTAATGTTAGACTGATCAAATCTCCAAAAATCAGCCTGAGCAAATTGAAGAGTAATATGGAATTCTTTTGAGGGTGCAAAGGCCAATGATTACTAATTATCAAGATTAGTAAACCAATGAAATTAGCATTGTAATGGAAATTGCTTAACATCTATATCCTAAAGTCTGTGCACCATGAAAGAAAGCTAGAATCAGATCATGTCACGCTTAGGATTTTACCCTGGCCATGGTGTAATTTTTATGTTGGTTGCTAACTTATTGAATAACCCAATGTGGATAGATAATGATGAAATGGTTAATATTCCCAAGTTCATTACAAAACTAAGGAACCTTTTACATTCCATGAGTTTGATGACTAATGAGATGAGATTACCAGATGACATGAAATTAAGTAAATTTTTGTTGTATTTGAATGAGAAATGCTTAATAGGATTCAGAAAACAGAACTTAAGGTCCTTAAATTTTAAGAAATATTACAAAGCATTGCTTAATATTATTATTACCTCAGATATACAAAAGGAGTAGGATAAAATTTTAAATTGGGGATCTAATGCCAATTTGAATAAACCAATTCATTGATTCCAAAAAACGAGGCTGTGTTTACTTAAAATAATTTTTAGTTACTTTACATGGACTACTAGTTCCATCTTAAAACAATTAAGGTCAGGCTTAGCCAATGATTTTAATTGTTATGTAGAAAGATGGATCAAACTGGTTGTTGTAAATTACCATCGGCTAAGTATAATAACATAAAAGGACTCGTACACACTGCCATGCATAGATGATACTAGATCGCCTAGGAGGGGACCAACTTTTTTCGCAATGGATCTTATATCAGATTACTAAAATATTAATTTACAAAAAGAGGACTAAGAAAAATATGCAAATATAATTTCATGAGGATTATATTAACTGATGAAAATGCCGCAGTGTCATTGCAATGCGCCAGATACATTTCAGCGGGCAATTGATACTGTATAAATGACCTGAAACTAGCATGCATCTTGATTTACTTAGACCATATCAATGACATAGGTTGCACATCTACAGATTACATAAAACACTAAGAAAATTTTTTGAAGAGATTATTGGCATCCAACCTTAGGATAAAGCCTAAAAAATGTCATATTTACAAGAAATAAATCAAGAACTTAAGTCTTACTGTAGACGCGAGAAATATGGTTCCAAAATTAAAGTTGAGGCAATTTGCCTCATGTCAAGGCTAAGAAATGTTAAGTACATTAAAGTTCTCTTGGTAATGCGTCGGTTATTATCATCACTTTATTAAGGACTTTGTGTCCATCGCTAAGACACTTTTTAACTAGTGAAAATTCCAAAAAATTCTTTAAGTGGAATGAGGAATACAGAACTATTTTAACGCAATTAGAGTGTATTTTTTGAAGGAATTGTATTTAAATAACTAAATTAAATCTGCCTTTTATAATCCAAATTAATTTATCTATGAAATTTTTTATTACATTTAAAGTCATATGGATGAAACTAGTGACAGACACTTTGTAGCACATGTGAGCAGAACAATGAAAAAAGTGAAATTATACCATGACAGAGTGTGAATGTCTCTGGTAATATACGCCTGTAAGCAGTTCAAGATATACATGAAAAGAGTATAAAATAAGGTGGTGACAAACCATTTTTCACTTACATGGTTGCATATTTACAATCCTGCTAGAATATTGGGCCATTTCTCTTAAAATTTATAAACATACAACTTTGAGATTGACATTGCGCAGGTACTGCACATCAGGATGAGAAAGGTATGTCACGATTGCCAACAATTTTAGTCCATAAATAGAAGCAGATGATACATATGAAAATGATTGCTGAAATTATCCTAGAATGATCACCAGAAAGATCAGAAAGCATTGAACTAGGAGATAAAATTTATTTTGACAATGGTCAACTATTCAAAAAATTTTGGAGGTAACCCCCAATGTTTCTAAAGCCCTCTGAAAAATCCACCATTTATTAATGAAGACCATAAGTTAACTTAAGATGGTGGCTTTGTAATACCTTAGAGCCTTTATTGTGATTAATAGGAATAACTCAATTTTGATGTTTCTGAAACATTTGCATATTGTGGTGTAATGGCAAGCACACAAAAAAAAATACTTTTCAAACAGTGAAGCTTGGGTTTTCATGGCACACATCATCCATTGACTTAATATGACTAATAAATATGAGTAGTGAAAGAAGCCAATACAATACTGTGGCAATTAATTCCTTGACTTGTTGGGTAGAGATGCGTGAATTTAGCTAAAGTAGATGCTGCCAGTACTGCCAAATTGGTAAAATAGCATTAAACATAGTATACTTGCCATAAAAGTTAACTTAGCATATAATGGAAGCTATTTTATGTTACATAAGAAACCAAGGCTAAATGAGTTGATGGGCATATGAGGAGTACTGATGACACCTTACCATACAGAAAATAATTGAATAATCAAAAGGTTAAATGTTACTTAGGCAAATACTTTTATGATCCTCATAACTTAAAAACCTATCAGTTGGTTATTTTTTTATTGTTAGCAATATTTGCCTACAATTTGAAGTTATCATTTGACAACTGTTAAATATTTTTTGAACTACTTTACATACATTGGGCTTGTTTGTCATTGATATTATTTTCAGCCCTCAATTAAGCTTTGGGATGACGCTCTAAAAATATATGAAGATACTGAAGAAAGTATTAATAGGATTGCAGTTCTCAGCCTATTACAATACTATCAAACGTATGATTAAGGCCATAGCATATGCAATTAAAGATGGGCAAAACTTCTGACCTTTTAAATTGGCAATAAGGGCAGCTATTGTGACAGCTATGGTTTTGGACGATAGAATAAGTTGATCATGATCTATGTTAAACCTAATGAGGTCATAGAATAAGCTAGCATTTGATGCCTATACAAGTAAGGATTTATTAGATGGAAGAATAGTGAATAGAGTACATGGTAATTTTTAATAGTATTTAGATGATTATAAAAATATTAGATATATATACCTACTAAAACTAACATCTTTCTTTCAATAATCATTAATTTTGGCTTAATAGCATCTACATTGGATATAGATGCCAACATTTTATTATAGAGAATTTAACATCAATTCCTTTTGGAAATTGAAATTACCATTTTTATCAATGACCATCTAATGGAGGAGGGTTTTAAATTGTCCCTTCTAACATATTGTTATTAATAAACTGAGTACACTTGAAGACCTCGCAAAACCTATCTTGCTTCTTTGAGAAGGAGCCACGTTAGCAACAGACATGTTGTAAGAAGATAATCTAGTTAGGCTGGGAGATTTGTTAGAATTTTAACCAGATTATGTTTTTACAATACCTTCCATGTTTTGAATTTAGTTTAATTGGATGATCAGCCAAAATTATTTAGTTAGCTATGGTGATTTTAGACTTCCAGAATTTTCTGGGATTAATTTCTGATACATATTAGTAGATGAAGCAGGTTGACCCTGGGTCAAATAAACTTCAACGAGTTTTTACCCAGTACTGGTTTTTATCATGTAAAACAAAACCTGAACAAGAGTGATAGCAGGAATCACCCTGCTAGGTTACCCACCCCATAATTGCTGATAACTTTTTAATGTGACAAAAACTTGAAGGTATAATTGGCACAACTTGCAAATAGATTTTATATTCTATTTAGCTTTGATCAACCAATAAATCATACCTATTTCAATGGCATTAGACTCTAAAAGTATTAAGCCTAATTGCCAATAACTTAAAATGTCAAAATTTGTGGGCGCAATCGCCACACTTTATGAACATCTTTCAGGGATTTTGAACCATAATTATATCAAATACTATAAGTCAATAATTATAAGTAATAATATTAAAGCTTTCTTACAAATGATTTTAGTAATAATTGTTAGGAGGGCATTTTTTTTACTAATTTTCATCTATAATATCCAACTCTTATCTTCGTTAAAGCACTTTAATTTAGTTATAGAGTCTATCTGATACCCTTTGATACTTTTGATATATCCTTTTAATATTTAGTTTATTATGAGAAATTACTCTAAGTTTATTCTGAAAACAAGTATCTAAATTTTATTTTAACCATCCCTCGTTGGCTCAGATTAGCTTTCTATCCTCACACACTGAATAACCTAATAGTTTAACCCTCCACTAACCTTTGAAAGGAGTCCACTATGGAGAGCCCCCAAAGACCCATTTTGGTCCCAGGTTGATAAAGGTTATACTATCTGCACTTTGTGCTTCATTTTGGACTATTCAAAGTGCAAGTGACAATCCCTCTCATATGTAACGGCCTCTGGCACTCCTCCTTCCAGTGCCATCCTCGCCACCACTCCAAAGTAGTTCTCTGAATGTAATCAATCCTTCAAAGCCCTCCCTCACTCACTGCAGCCACACTTCTGCTGCGCTTAGAATAGAACCTAATTTATTTCCATAGTTAATAGGAATATTGCAGCTTGAGGTCCAGTCAAATTACCATGATAGGCGATCTAAGGGGCTAACAGCTCCTGATCAACCATTCATATCCCGTTGCTGGCACATTTTTGCCCTTCTCCAATCATTATTGTCACTTGATTGAGTGGATGACAATGAGAAAGTATATGCCTCTGAGCCCAAACTTAAAATTTGGGTTAAATTCTTTAATTTGCCTCCCAACTCAATCACTAGCACTGCTTCTACCCTTGTAAGGCTTACCTGCTTATAAGACCCACAATCAGCTGCTATTAAAGTGGCAGCTACTTCCATTAACACCCATTTCCCTAAGCTCTTCGTGAGGACATGGAGCTTCTTGCCAATATCATGTCCTGTACCAATTTCCCATCGGAATTCCATAAGGAAGCTAGAGATTAGATCAAGTAGCTCACATTTTCAGTAGGCTATTCATGACCTGACGCCACTAACTTGTCATTGAATGATCCCCAATACCCCCAGAACCACCAACACTCGTATTTTTGGAAGATCTTGAAATACACCAAGAATAAGCCTGACAACTACATCTTGACTCTGTCCACACAAGTAATACATGGTGAGTCAAATAACACGTTCTTCATCTTTCACACCCTACTGCCAACAACCCAACTCTTGTTCTTTTTGCTCTCACGAGTGGCCTCAGGTCTGCTCCAAATAGAGACCTTTGACTCCCCTTCATCATCTAATATAACAACTAACTATTCCCACTGAAAGGAATTTTGAGAACTATTGTTTCTCATTTTTTATTGGCACCCACAAATAAAAACGCATAGGTTCCCACTCTTGGGTTGAGCCCCCCTAGTACTAAATATAATCTACTTTTAAGTAACTTTTATCATATCATTATTGGACCACACCATCTAGTACTAAAAAAATTTTTATTGGACCACAAAAACCTTTTTTCTCGTTGCAATTACTATTTGCAACTGATTTGATTCAAGACTAGGTAGGTTTGATAATTAACACGAGGAGATGAGTGTGCACCTGACATTGGTAAAGGTTGGGTGAGTATAGCAAAGGGCCACAGGGTCAGTATACACACTGTCCAAAGTTCATAAATGCCCCAGTGACACTGAGCCAAGATAAATAAAATAAAATAGCGGTGAATATTTTGGTGAGATTTTAGCCTGGAAAGCAAAATGAAACCAGTTCATAAATATCCACATTCCCAGCCCCTGTCATCAGTGGCTCACAGGGTTTGAGTTTTTTGGATATTAACTTATTAGCATTTTAGGAAAAGTTTTGTGGTGATTTGCACTGACACTTCCTGGCTGCTGTATATGTTGCACTGAACTCTATGACCCTCAGATGTTTGAATCTCAAGTTTGAATCTGCACAAGCAGCGGATGACACTGCACAGGTGTGCATGGTGGTCGATCTCATGGATGGTCAACATGTGGCTGAAACAAAGCGCACATGTTGGACTAAATCAACCAAATATTTCTCATTTGACTTCCCCCCAACAACGAGGAAGCGTGCAGTGCTGGAGCATCACATCTCAGTTGAACTTAGAAACTATGGGGAACTTCACTCTTTTGAAATGTAGCGTTTCATGCTTAAGCCAGAGCTGTGTTGGGAAAAGCGATTGCAGTGATTACCCCATCCACAATTATTGTGGAATAATTAACCCAAATTACCAACTCTGCTGTCTTAAATATTGATGGGCAGGAGTCACGCCCATTCTGCGTTACAGTGGATAGCGCACCCCCTATCTGCACCTTTTATCATGCTTTTGGCCATAAGGCGCACACCTGTCCTTCTAGAGAGGGCATCAATCAAAATTAAATCCTCCCTGATGCAATGGGAAGCGCTGACTCCCATTTATGAACTGGCCATTGACATCAATACCGCCTTCCCATGGGGAGCGCTGGGGTGTTATATTCAGGTAAAACCTGAGTCCCCACAAGAGCGCAAAAAGACCAAGAAGGCCCATCTGGCAGCGGCCAAGGCAGCAGAATCAGCGGCGTCTGTGATCCTACCTGCCCAGACACAAGCTGACATTGAGTCATTAGCAGCTGAAGCGGCTCAGGATCTGCTCATTAATCAGATTGGGCCCATAGCCTGCAGAATAAATGTTTGAGTCAGATTCACTTGCACCAAGTTAGTATGCACCAATCAAAACCTATTCCCCCAACCCAATCCCCTCAAGTTTTTGTCACCCACCAATGGTGCGCTGCAGGAGTACGTCATAGCAAAAAATCAACCTAAATAAAAATTAAAAAAGGCCAAAACTGAAATAAAACCCAGCGCAAAGCAAACTTTTAAGGAAACATACATGGGGGTGAAGACCCATGCGCAACGAGCAGCTGCAAAACAAGTGGCTCTGGAAGGGCAAGGGGGCCCTTCCCATTATACCTAAGGTGCAATGGGGGGGATCCTTCACAATAGGACCTTGAACATCGCTGGACTCATGGCCTCGCCATCCCAGGCTAAGAAACTGAGTTCTTTAAAAAATAGTTTACCTCTGGACATTCTGTCCATTCAGAAAAAACTGAAATGTGGTGTTGAGGACACTTGGGCAACCACTTTTCTCCACTTCCTTTTCTTTTGGTCACTTCACTGTGGGGTGCTTATACATGTGGCCCATATCTTTAGATTTATCCCAAAAATTCATTTCTTGATGGTCATATGCTGGTTATGTCCTTTTCATGTGACAATGAAGTGCGCGCTATCATGATTATTTATACTCTAACTTGTGCATGGGCTCACTGGGAATTCCTCTTTGCTGCAACTTTCTTCCAACTTCCACCTAATCCCTCTGTGGTGGGCGACTTGAACTTCTGAGCCAACCCAGCCAACGACCACTGGCCTCCAACGCCTACTCCCTCTGGGGCACATTAAACTTCGCGTTCTAAAATCTACCTTGGGGATTTTTGATACCCTCCCCAAGAACACACTGCTGCTACCCAACATGTCCTTCCCCATGTGTACAATGGTCAGCTGAGGTATATGTCTCGCATTGACCTTATTCTTACTCTGTTGAACTTTTGCCCCCAGATTGCGAACTTTACAAAGACTAAAATTGCTTTTCCAACCACAGGATGGTTTAATTTCCTTCACTTTATAAAGCCCAGCGGCACAGGCACCAAAGTGGTGCAAATATCATACAAGTGAGATCATGTCGCCCATGTTTTCAGCATTGGGGAACACTGGGACTTTGGCACCTGAGTTCACCACCATACTGTGCTGACCCTCTTTCTACCTGGTCAACCTTCAAAGTGAACATCATCCTTAAGGCATGCCACATCTCATATCACTCTCAGGCCACTTCAGCGGTCATTAAACACATATTAGTGGAAGTGGACTACCTTGAGTCTCATGTCCCTGCTGCATAGTACAGCCCAGCAAGGGGTCGTAAGTGGGCAGAAAAGTCTGCTCATCCTAACGCAATGGTAAGACAACATAAGCATCATATTTGTGTTCATTTCAAGGCAAAAGATATAACAGCAATGGACACATGCTCAGCCTTATCTTTCCGCAAATTCTTTGCACTGCAACAGAGCTTGGCCTGCACACAGGTGAGGCGGCTGGACAACTCCATCACAGACACTCCAGCCAAAGTGGAAGTCAAAGTTTATAACCTTTACTCCAAGTTGTATCAATCCAGACCTGTCGATCCTTCAGAAATTACTGAGTTTCTCAATGGTGCACTTTTCCAGACCGTTCCCCAATATCTGTAGTTAATGATCGAATTATTTGTGATGAGCTCTAGTATGCCGTTCGCGGTGCACTTCACAGAAAGTGCCCAGGTCCAGATGGATATCATATTAGTTCTACAAAAAATATTTTAGTTACTTCTCCTCACTAATTCTTGCCTCAATGAACAAATGTCTTTTAGAAATGCGCCTCCTTTCTAGGGGCCAGGAGGCATGCATGATAACGCTGTATAAGAAAGGGTATAAGCTGGACTTGGAGAATTGGCGTCTCATATCACTTACCAATACAGATATTATGTTATTTACCAAAATCATAGCTAACGGTTAAGGAATTTACTTCTGAAGTAATCTCCTCTGAGCATTTTGGTTCATCCCAAAGCAGTCAATATGGGACAACATTAAGCCGTAGCAAATGTCTTCCAATCCACGGCTACTGGGGCGCTTGTGTTCTTAAGCCAGCAAAAAGCCTATGATAGGTTCAACTGGGATTACCTCAAAGCCTATCTCCACAAATTACATCTCCCCACCGGTTCATAAATTGGGTGATGCTGCTCACGAAGTCTGCTACAATGGCGGTGTGTGGCCTTGGCTTCCTAACTGAAGTGGTTCACCCTCATTGGGGTTTCCGCAAAGGGGACCCTTTATGCCTCCTTTTATACAACTTCAGCCTTAACCCGCTTTTATGCAATGTGAATGCCCGCATTGCTGGTGTCCATGTGTAAGGTCAAGCACCTGTTAGGATGCTGGCGTTTGCTTATAACTGTGTGGTTGGGGTGACAGACAATTATGATGCATGAGCTTGGAAGCAGCTATCCAGGATTACTCCAGGATTAGTAACGCAGCCCTCAATGCCTCTAATAATGAAATCACTCTCCTTGGCTGATACCAAGCTCGCTGGTCACCAACACCCCATAGTCAGCATTTTCTGGCAGCTAGCTCCCTGGTTCAATTGCCCCGGCCATCCCATACCGCCCCACTTGTGCTCCCTTTTGTGCTCAGACCTACTGCTGGGCCAGTGCGCCATTTGAGGATTGTGGCTCGAGGAAGGAAGGTTTGCCTCATCAGTAGTGGAGCACCACATCCTAGACAATGTCACAAAATGAATCGCTTCCCTAAGAGCTCACCAGACTACCCTCCTCAGGCCAGGTTGTGCTTGCCAACTCTATGCTCCTGTCCAAAATCTGGTTTGTAGCCCATTACATCGCCTTCTCCACCTCTTACTTAAACTCAATATATGCCCTCCTACAAGGGTGGCTTTGGTTAGGCCGCCTTCCCCCTGTGCGCCTGGGTGTCATATTTGGCCCTCACCATAGTGGTGGTATGGGGCTGCTCAACTTCAAGGCCCACGCTGCCAAAATACTTGGCACCTGGATCGCTACATTCATCAACCCTACACTACCAGCTCAATAATGGTCACGTGTGGCCCAAGACAATTTTCCCATGCCCTTGGGCCCCACAATCCCACCAACTCCTAGTCACTTCTTAACTTTTAAGTTCTTTATCCTCAGCTGCAGGCCCACATTGGACGCCGCCCCACTTCAAACATATTCTCCTCTCCATACAGAGCGCTGAGTGGAGAATCAACATTAGTGGACACACCACTCAGAGGATTCTCCCTACTCCCCAATTCTGACAAGAAGTCTATGGGCAAGCTGTTTTGAACAACCTGGTAACCCAATGTCCCCACAAATTGCCTGTGTGGACTATCTTGACAAGATAGACATCCTGTACTCTCTGGAGATCCAGAAGGACATTTGGCGGTACACAAACCATACTCTGTTACAACCTCAGATTTGCGCCCATGTGCGGAGGTTCCTGAGAAAGGTGTACCGCACTGCTGAGCGGTCCAATGCCTCTCAATCTTCATGCATTTTGTGAGGTCAATATGGGTTATTAGTCTATCACTTAGAAATATTGTCCACCATCACAGGCGATCTGGCGAGATGTTATGCGCCTCTTTTGCTAGAAGCGTCAGCAGGCTTTCAGTCTGTCTAAAACATCTTCTCCTTTTCCATGACCTCCCTAACCACCCTTTGATCCACGCTTTAGTTTGTTGCAATAGTGCTATGGACAATCCACACTATTGTCCTTTATGCACTGTCTGGCACTACCCCAAATCTCCGTGAAGCTATGCATCACATCCATGTTCACCTCACAAATCACTTTCAAGCTTGGCTGTTTAGCCACCTCTATCTCACCAACGCCAGTTAGTGTTTTGGTTCCCCATCTGGCTCCTTTCATAGGACCCTTTCCTTCATTTGTGTTCAGTTTTGGCCCACTTATCCTAGTCACGCCCCCTATTCCTTCCACTGGCTGTCCCGCTGACAACAGGAGGTAACATTTGTTCCTCTGGGGTTCCCCTCGTTTTTCTTGGTTTTTTGTAGCTAGTGTTTATCAGAAGTGTCCATCTCATGTCAGCCTTCCCCAAATAAAATTTTTAAGAAAATCAATTATTGAAGCCATATATTAGAAAGTGTATATTATTTCTTTTCTATTCTCTTAAGAGATGATTTAGAGCACTTATAATACTTTATAGGTTATATTTTAGATTCATGAGAAAATCATATTAAAATAGAAAATTTAGTCAAAGACACATAAAAACTAGTTATATTGTCTTAACAATTGGCTATCAGGGAAATTAACGTTGACATTAAGTGATAGGTTATTATATCTTAATTCTCTCTGGAAGTTGCATCCTATTGAGATGGAATCATTATTTATCTAAAAAAGTCCATAATTCAGATATATTTGATTAACTACCAGTTGAAATTGGTTCTTGTGTGCTAAATTTTAATGGCTCAGGTAAGTTTGCACCAAACAACAGATATACTGTACTATAGTGGTAATCTGGAAACAAAGAAACCATAAGAACTAAACTAGTTTTAACATAGTTTTTATTATAACAAATTAAACACACTGTAAAACTGAGTTTCATCTAACACAGTATGTAAGGCAAAGCGCACCACATGCCTGAAAGTACACTCTAGATGAAGGTCCCCCAATTACACTTCCCCATCTTATATGGCTGATAAGGCTAACCGCCAAGGAACCATTTTTAAATTATTTTCACTTTTTTATTTTGCACCTGCAAATAAAAAGTGTGGAAGAACCCATCTTGGGCTGGCCCCAGAAGTACTAAAAATAGACATAATTAAACCCTTATTTTTGACAGCGTCATTTGGGCTCACAAATGGTATACTTATTGAAGTTTAGATGGCAGCCTATTAAAAACCAGATACCCTTCAAAATGGCATAGCTTTTATTATTTGCTATTCAGAATCCTAGATTCCCATTGATACCAACTTTCTGATAGATTACTGCATTTAAACATATTAGAACTGTTTCAGATATGTTCATTAGAGACAAGAAATTAGTGCCTAGAGGATAGGGCATTTTAGATACTAGGTTTATACTAATAAGGAAAGACATCATAATAGACCAAAAGTCATTATAAAAAATTGCTAACAACAGCTATATGACAACGAGAGGTTGAGTGAACTAAAAAATATGATTTGAATTATAAGGCTGAAGGGCAAAATAAATTAAAGTAAATCAATGAGTAGCAGTTTAGCGCCAGTGGGGTAGCAAGGGCTATATTATATATATAAGTATGCCTGAAGGAGAGTTAATTCAAAGTAATATAATTATACAGATCAATAATGACATATAATAACATGGAAGTGGGGCGAGGTAATCCATAGTAAATAAATAATAGAGATCAACTTTGACATTGTGACAAGATCAATTAAAGTTATAAACTAATAATTATTTAATTTATAAAAAAAGGTATATATTATATCATATGGTTGTACAGATCAATTTGCATTTCTATTACTATCCAGATCCACAGAATTGGGAAAAAATTAGGACTTTAAGATTGTTTTTGCTCCCCCCCTTGGGTTGGGACCATCTAGTACTAAAAAAAAGAGATTGTTTTTGCTTGATTTGTCTTTGAAAGTGTAAGCGCTTATTGTAGCTCAATGTAAATTGCTTAATATTTGACAAAAGGGTCTTTAATCCTTATTGTTTGCAAACAATAGTTTATCATATGATCTATCTAAAATTAAAATAAATTGAAATAGATTAAATTATAAAATTCTATTATTAGTACCAAATCTTAAACAGTTTACTATAATTTTCTTTTAGTTATGTCTTTTGGTCACAAAATCTAACTAAAAAAAGATATTATGGAGATTTAAAAAGCCATATTACTCTATAGTAGTTTTATATAACATGATAGCCTTATGAGTCCTATTAAGAAATCACTTTTATAGAGCTTATATATGATAATATATTACTATAAACTTAATTTTATGGGGTCTAAAGGCTAAGAGAAGCATTTGGAAGTCGTTATCTTCCCACTCTGAGCAATAACATTTGTTTTCAACAATAATCCTAATGGAGCGCAGCCCTAATTAGAGATTTTTATTTTGTCATAATACTGTTGAAACCTTTTTTTCTTTAAATATACTTCATAGAATGTTGTATAGTGGAATTGTTTGTTATAGCTGATTTTGCTTCAAGATTGAAAAATTTAAATAGTTTTTAAAAAAACAATAAGATGCAATATTAGCTTTAAAATTATTTTAAGTATATCTTTTTTAAACTTTGAGTTGGTGTCAAGAGAGTGTCTATAACTCTCCCGTTCCCAGAGAGGTGTTGTGAGATGCACAGCCACACCACCAGGGAACTAGTCGTTAGTAAGTTTAAAAACAGGGCCCCATGGAGGGTGCCAGAGCAAAAGGGCCCAGGGCAAGGATGTACAACGCGGTATATAGGATTAGGTAGCCAATAAAGAACAGAAACTTAGTTGGATCCCAAAGGGGAATCCAGAACCAAGTAAAGATCTGTGCTGTGAGCTTTGGTGCCTCGATCTGGATGGGACCAGGGCGGCCCAGGTGGTGCACCAAATACAGTAGACAATTTTGTTAAAATAAAGTGACCAAAGTTGTTAGAGACCTCATTAAGGAGTTCCGCACGCAGGTTTACCTAAGGGACCATATTTTAAAAATGGAAAGATAAAGGGGAATTCTTATTAGGAATTTTATCAATGGGGAAAGTTGGTCTCATGAAAACATACTTAAACAAGGGGGGTGAGTTGTCAATTGGTGGATGTGTGCTAAGCCTAAGCGAACCAATAGGTGTACTCCATTGTTCTGGGTTCTGGAACTCAGAATTGACCAAACTTGAGCTATAGATTGTAACTGAACTCATCCTAATTTGGCAATATGAAAAAATGGAACAGGTTTCAAAACCCTGTTCCTTGAGTGACCGTAATAAACCATCAATATTGAGAATGTAGCTAATGCGCTTTAAGACCCTGGCTGTAATGCAGGACTGAGCATAACACACATTACCAGGACCAACCTGGGCATATCTTGCCCATACTACCGTTGATCCAGGGTATGTTTAAGGTCAGGAAGGCCTGCCAACTTAACCTTTTTAGCCTCCTGACATCCAGCTTTATCCTTACAATCCTTGCCATCAATTATGTCATAGAGCCATATAGTTGGATTGACTTGAGTGATATCTTTATAGCTATATTTTGTGGAAGAAGTAAGTATTTACCAACTGAATAGTAAGTCTATTATATTAATTCTTAAAACATATTTATGAATTTTTACACTATAGAGTTGTTTAATAGAATATATATCCAAAAAATAGATAGATTGAGATCTATCCTTCATTTAGTAGATTCTTTCCCATTTCTATGAGCTTTATAGCTCTGTTTACTTGTTAAATTAGCTTAAGGGTACCAGATTTCATTATTGTTTTATGAGACTTTTCCTGTATCTGAATTTCAGGATGTAGAAATGGAACAGTTGGTACCATATTATGAGAGTGTTTTTGTGCTGTGATTTTGTGTATGTAAAATAAACCCTATGCAGAGTTATAGATATCTTCCATCATATAATCACTAACAAAGGTAAGAGTTTATGAGCTAATTTATTCAGTTTAGCCTAGCTCGTGCTAAACTGATGAACTTGAATTTTTTGAGACACCTTTTTTATACAGTAAAAGAATATGCAATTTCACCAAATTATAGTACATTCTAAAATTTTGGCATATATATTGCTTTTGTGTCAAAGTTAAAAAATTTGTGGAGTTCATCCTTGAATTTATTATTAAAATAACCTTTAATTACTAAGGACACTCAAAAAAACTTAAGTAGCAACATAAAGAAAAGGATCAAAAGCTAGGTTTACTACTACTTCATCTTTAGAGAAATAATCTTTTTGTAGAGCTGATTTTTAGATATTAATATTCTCCTTTAATCATTTAGCAAAGAATATAACACTAATAAAGCTCATATCATTGCTTTATATATAATTTTCTACTTTTAAATGATATTAAGTTTAACATTGAAAAAGGTAATTTTTGAGAAGCTATTGATCAAAACTAATCACTTTGAGTTATGAATATGCCAATGATCAAGATAGAAATAGCACAATCAGGAAGTTGCTTACATTAGTATAATCTTACATTAGATATTCTATTAAAAGTTTGAAGGTAATCTAGGTTAAGGTAAATGTTAATATGCTATTTGTTAAAGCTAAAATGGCCATGGAGTTATTTTCTCATGATATTATAGGTTGAAGTTATATAATTCCTAAACTTTAGTTTTGAATTTGCATGATGTACAATATAAGGTAGTGTAGCTCTCATTTAAGTGTCCCATTGCAGCCATTAGGTTGGACAGGAAGCTGAATTCCTTACAATTGAAGAAAAGGAAAGCCCACTGATCACTACTGCTGAATAAATAGTGAACTTGAGGCACAACTTTAGTGAGTGAAGGGTGGCCGCTTCTCCCCCTAGACTAAGTCCACCCCAACCCCATATTGATAGGTATCCCAACTCCTTTGTTATCATAATCCTGATGAGGCTTATTTTGGTCAATATCAAGAATGATGCTATGAATTTAAAAAATTAAATAGCAGTTTGCAATTAGAATTCCTTTAGGGTGGGAATCATTGTGTTCAATCAAAAAAAACGAAGCGTCCAATCTGATTGTACCAAGGATGTAAAAATTGAGCAATTATTACAAATGAGACAACCTCAGTGAGGTTGGAGTGATTTGTTGGAAACCTCAAAATTGTGGAAAACCTACAATTGAAGCACTAAAAGAGCCATTTGCAGATTACAATTCCAAAGACTCCAAATAGCAACAGAATACTAAGCAATGGCTCTGTCAAGTTCTTGGCATCCTTTAGAATATTTGACTACAATTTAATCTTCATAGAAGTTTCTCAAGGCACCCCTTCACCTTGCCATATCATTTTAAAAGCCCAGCACTAGCCTATAGTAGAATGCTGGGTTTACTTTGCAATATCTTTATAAATTGATAATTGCCAACCAGTAAAGCTTTTAATTTTTAAAAATTTTAAGGGATTATTTCCCCTCAACAGAACTAGTGCAACCTATGGAGGGCAATTACTCATTGATCTAAGTATTGTTAGTGGCCATTTCCTTAATGTTATGTGTTATCAATGCTATTGTAATTTGTTGGGAAGAATCAAGGAACCCACCTTAAAGAGTTGTCACATTAACCACACGCCCAAGAGTTCTCTCACACTGATATCCACCTTAAACAAAACATCCATACTTCCATTAGATTCACATTACTCAAAACTTCATTGTAGAAAATTCCACAGCAGTTTGAAATTTTAAATAAGATATTATCATAATTGAAATTAAAGATATGGCAACTACACCCCATTATCAGGTGAGCGCCTAAGCCAACTCAATTTTTAAGCCTTAACCTCATCCAGGATGGTCTATACAGCTACCAACAACCAAATCACCTATACTCCTTTTGTCACAAGAGGCGTGGGCGGGATTACTACTCAATCTCATCTTAATGGTAGGAATGGAGTTGATGTTTATAAATTAATACTTTCTAACCTGTCCCATGTGGATCCTATTTATGGATAATCATAATGGCGATGCCATTCGGACTATGGATGCTATCATGAGTATTAGAGCACTATTGATGGAAACTAAGTATTTCCTTGGCATGTCAGATGTCTGACTTTCATAATACGGCCATTATATAAAGCAGTTAGGTCAATGGCTAGAGTCCTGTGGAACTTGGGCCAACCTACAGCCAAAAGAAGCATATATGGCCTCATACGCACTCTCCTGACATGTTATTCATGAGGCAACCTGATAAAAGCCATTGAGTAGTACTTCTCACTTGGGAAGCACAGCTGATCACCCCCTCCTCAAGTGCTGGAGCATGCGATATGATGGTGATAGCTATCTCATGTCACTCATATAAAGTAGCCCGCAAGGTGCTGGAAGTCCTGGCCAATTTTAAACTATTAATTACCTTAATTAATATTATGGAAGACTCCAAAGAACAGTAATTGCTGGCACTAATTGACGCCTTGCAAGGAGAAGCAAAAAATGGGAATTTACCCTCTTTACTAGAGTTATAACCTATGGGAGACCCCTCCCTCAATTTAAATGATTGTCTTATAATGGTAGCCAATCCAGCACTGAGAACTTAACTCATATTCCAATTATTTCTAATGGGCCCTCGCCCCATGTTTAGATGACCAAATCAAGGCTTTCCAGCAGCTAGCGGATTTCCTAAACTCCCAGGGGGATATTGCCATTGCCCCTTTCTGTGCTTCCCTCAACCAGGATGAAGGTTCTCACGCGGCATGATACAATGAACAGCAGACTATATAGGGACATACAAACTGGCTTAAAAGATTGAAACCCATCTAGATTCAGACAGAACAAAAAACTGACCCCACAGAAACCATATCACCTTAAAAAACACCCCCCATCCACTTCCAAATGAGAGTGTTTTTATGATGTTTGAAGGCAAGGAAAAACTTATGACTTTAAGAAATGGGATAAGGTTAACTAACAGATGGTGTAGCTGAGCCCAATACAATGGAAGAGAATCGCCAGGATATCTCTACACATGTACTGTAAGTGCTCGCTCTCACACCTATGCCCCCACTCAGCACCACTGTAGCAGAGTATACAAGTTGGTATCCCTCCTCCCTCAACACTGGTACCTCAATCTAACCCTTCATAAGACAGCCATCCATCCCCACAATTGAGTGGTTACTGTAATCAACAGTAGTATAACACCAGGATCTTGGTAGTTTAGCATGACCCTCAAGGGCTTAGACTTATGAACCTCATGGGTGACATATCCAATAGACCCCTAGGCATCCTTTTTATCTCTGTGAACCTGGAGGCCCCAATGGTGTCCCCCTACCATCTCAAGATTTTGGAACAGATCAAATAAGAATGCCATTAAAATCTAATAAACAAAGATTTTGGCCATGTACGCCCATTAATGGACATATTACCCCACTTCTTGTCTCGTTGTCCTATGCCTAAGTGGCAGAAATGTCCTTACAATTCCTTAACAAAACTTTAGCACCTTCTGGGTCATGGGGGAGCAACTTTTAACTGACCCGTTATTATTTTAGGACCTTAAAACAACCAGCAAGATAGTAGTCCCTAAGGGCCTAAGAAAGCTACAGAAGAACTAAGGAGGTAGGAAAAACGATAGGTTTATTGAGAGAGAGCATTGAGGTATTTATTTACCTCTAGGCTAAAGGTGGGATTGGAAAGGGAAGGATCAAAGATAGGAAGGTATTGGGAGCTATGCAATACAGGTCTAGGTTAGGGAAATGTTATCATTAAACCTTGTTAGGGATAAATATAAAATTTACTATTATTACAAAGGGGAGTTGAGATCATTCTTGGCCTAAGCTTCCAGTGAATCCTGAAATGGCCATATAGTTGGGGTTCACCGTCATAATGGTAATTCTCCGCAACCTGATTGATGGTTCAACATCCTCAGCATTAGTCGCCAGTGTTGAATTAATTATTAGATTAATAATAATATTGTTGGGGCCAACCCTTGATACTTCAAATTAGGCTCAACCCCAAGCTAATGGTGAGCCCAATTCAGCATTCGCCTATAAGTGAGTCACGATCCCCTAATTGTTGTTTCCCCAATTAAAGGAAAATCCCAACAGGACCGTTAAAATTTAGCTGAAGCTTGGATACCAACTCTGGCATATGCACTATGAATGACTTTAATAAAGTTGATTGTGCCTATTTCTTGTTTGCAGTGGATATCTAAGTCAATTTGTGATATGCTTCAATTACCGCCTTGGTGAACACTGGCACTTCCAGAAAAATTATCAACCTCAAGGTGGCCCAGGCAATGAATCTGGGGGTTATTATGGATGCCACAGTCATGAGGGACTAACAAGTTCTGATTACACTCCCTTATGCAAGCTGCTACACTTCTCAGCTCACGGATATTTCTCCAATTACAACTTCTCAGCAATTTTCAACCTTCTCTACCCCATTATCCTAGACGCAGTTTGGTGGAGCTGAAGGTCATTAACAATCAACCTTGAGTGGAACATCCTCACCTTAACACCAATCTACCATTTAGTGAGATCTCAGCTCCCTAACCTGGTGGAAAGAAATGCAGTAGCAGCCATCATGTGATATTCCACCTCTGAAGCAATAGCCAAAATGCTCATTAAGTTGCAAATATTTGAACCTTATATAGAGATCTTTGATGTAATTAGGTCCACCCTATGCCACCCTACTTTGAGTTCGATCTAGACTTCCACTTGATGGTGGACCTCATTAGAATCAATCGCCCACTTTACCACTACACAACGGATGAGGACCAGGCTCTTAAAACCTGGATCTTTTAAATTCTAGCAAAGGGAAGGTTAATAAAACCAACATTGTCATTATCATCTCCAGTAGTGTGCACTCAGAAATTTATTTGCACCCTGCGTCCATGCATATATTATGCCACTTAAATAATGTTGCGGTTTTTAACCCTTACCCATTAACACTCAATTCTGTGATCTCACAAGCAATTGAAAAAGCCAAGGTATTCTAAAAACTGGACCTGATTAATGCACCCCACTGGGTCCAAGTGAAAGAAGGGCAATAATGACTAACAGCTATCAGAGCACAACATAACATATATAATTTCAAGAACTTGCTTTTCACTCTCAAAAAACACTCTCATCATATTCCAAAGGGTCATTGACCACGTGCTATGAGACCTCTGCTTCACTTGCACTGCGGCATACATTGACAACACTTGGTTTGCTCCCATACACTGTAACAACATAATAAAATACTTAAATCAGTGACTTTGTCCTACAGAGTGTGAGCCTACATACAAAGCCCTCAAAGATTAATTTGCTAAGGATAAGATTCAAATTATATACAGCCTTATACTCAAAGATGGACATGCCATCGCCCCAAAAACTATAAGCAATAAGGTTGTTATCAAAACTTTCAAGTTTTCTGATTTTCAAAAATAACTTAAACGTCAGGTCTGGAGCTGTTCTATTGAGAATTTCTAGCTGTTCCCAATATTTAATGTTGTATAGAATTCCAAACTCAAAACTCCAAAGCTAGTCAATAAAATCAAGAAACTTTCTCAAAAACTTTTAAATAACTATAGGTTTTTATGTACATGACATTAAATTGATTTCCGTGGTAATCTGCAACTAGGCTTTTTATAATTTTTGTAAAGTTTCAATCCAAAGTTTTGACATATAATTGTTACCATCCTTGGTGCCATCCTATTGAAATCATATCATCAGAATTAGATTTAGATGGAAATGCTGCATCTCAAGGATCTCGATGTCAATTTGGTAAATCATTCCTGAAGTTGACTTTGGGTGATTGTCTTCAAAAACTGACTTTGGTGTAAAATTTTCCAGCCATATTTCATCATGAACTCTGTAAATTCCCTCTTCAAGGTCCAGTCACAGAGAGACATAAGGTCAATAAAATTTACTAGAACATGATTAACAACTGTTCCTTGAGTAATGTCCGCAATTGAATAAAGATCTGACTTTAATATAACTTTGTAGGGATGGTCTAAGTAAATCCAAGCTTATTAGGCTGACCTCCAGCTCCTTGAAGGTAGTAGAGAAACAAATCATCCCCCTGATAGATAGTTAGGGAGAACCTTGCAAATTAAGTTTACTATTTTCCTTAGAAGTTATAGAGGTGATTTCCTCATCAGTGATCAATTGAAGATGAACTTATCTGTCAGCCACATTTTGCATCATGATCTGAATTTTTAGGAACTGAACCTTCTAATAAGGGTTATATGATACTAATAATCTTGGTTCTCAGCCTTAAAATTCCTTAAATATTTTTTATTCGAGGTGGGCTGACCTGGGGACGATACCGCACCGATTAGGGAAGTGAAGAAAATGAGAAAGGAGGATAAAACCCAGAAAACCTCCATGCGCGGCGTATGATAGGCCAGGAACTCCATGGACCGCCTTTGCTATTCGCTATCTTGGTTTGGGGCATTGGCGCGCAAAACCAACACAGTCAAAATCGTCCCCTACCCAAAGTCCATTACTGGGATCGAACTCGGGAGGCAGTGGTAGAGAAAATTCCTTAAATGTTGACATCTAAATTATGCGATGATAATTAATCCAATAATATAGTATAAAAGCAGGAAGATAGAGATTCCATCTCAATTGATCAGTGGCTGCCATTTTCCTAAAGATATATACTAACATACCATTAGATCATTTCACAGTTCCATTAGTTGAGGTAATTAGATAATGCAGCATAAGTTTGCTTGATACTGAAAAGTGATGTTAGTTCCTAAACTACTTGAGTTGTGAAATTTAAGCCACTGCTATAAAGAAGGATCTGGGGGCCATTGTGTTGTGCAAATACCAAGTGAAATAAAAATAACTTTGTGCCTTTGACTGTTTTTGATAGTACTGATATATTATTCACCCATTTTATAAGATGGTTGATAGTTAGTAAATTATTAAATTCCATGTAAACCTGTAGAGATTGGACCCACTACATCTACACTAATAAAACTAAATGGTTCTGATGGTGCAACCACTTGGTGTTAATACTTAGGACTTGCTCAATCTTGATTTTAACAATTCAAACAAACATCTATTAATTCTCGTATGGTTACCAAAATGCAACCTCAGTAATAATGTTTTCACAACCATGCAAAAGAATTCTCAACACCGTGACCAACCGTGGTAAGACCTTTTAATATAACTTCTGTAAAAAAGAAGGTCATATATAGGGTAACCATTTTACCTTTATGGACTTGCATAACATCCCTTATTGGATTTATGTATTGGTGGGAATTTCTTTTACCTCATCTTTAAACTGAGAACTTTCTAACTATCATACCTCTAGTGTCCATTTAGATCATAGTTTAAATCCTCCTTGGAAGTCACACCTTCTAGAAATGGCATTTAGGATAATCCATCTGCATTTTAATGATAGTGCCATGTTGATGTTGAATAGTAAAATTATAATTTGAAGTCATAGGACCCACCAAGACAAACGTACAAAAAATCTTTAAGTTGTTGCAACCACTTTAAGGAAGCATAATCCGTGTTAACTTTATAGTGTGATCAGTAAAGGTTAAAATGAAGTGATTTACCGGTAAAAGTACTGCTAGACATTCTTTTTCAGTAACTTTAGTTTCTCTCAGCCTTGTACAAAGTCTTACTAAAGTAAGCTACAGGATCGTCCAACATATCATAATCATGTTGAGTAAGATTGTCGCCTATCACAACATCACTAGCTTTATGTAAGTAATAAAAAGGCTTTTCCAAATTGGGAAGAATCAGGATTTCTGAGAGTCTAAAGCAGTACATAAAAAAGAACTGTTTCTGTTCTGGGCCCCATTTGAAAAAAATCCTTTTTGTATTAGATAATATAAAGGATAAGCTAAATCAGAAAATTGGGGTATAAGTTAGCAGTAGTATCCTGCTATTCCAAGTAGAACTTATACATCCTGAAGGCTTTTTGGGGTGACATTTTTCAATACCACTGATCTAATCTAATATAAATCAAATGAATCTTTTGAACTTTGAGTCCTAGGAATTTCATCTCAGATTGGAATTGAAAATTATATAGTTGGAACTTTAATGAAGCTTGAAAAAGTCAATTTAAACTTCTTTTATGTGCTCCAGATTATAGAAAGCTTTTTTGAGAGCATGGTAATGTCATCTTGGTAAAAGAACACATGAAATTCTAGATCTCACAAAGAACTATCATTAGCTCTTTGAAAGGCTGCTAGAGCATTGCAGAGACCTTGTGGCATTTGCGTAGGCTCAAACAACCCTTTGTTGAAAAACAGTGCACATCTATCTTAATCCATGGAGATTTCTATTTGACATTATCTACTTGCTATATATATTACAGAGAAAAAAATTGAGCTCCAGCTAAAATTCTCAAAGACTTGTCATTTCTTTTAAAAGATAAAATATTTTTAGTGATAGAATTCAAGTGCTTATTATCCATCACTACATGGCATTCTCTATCTTTCTTTTTTAGCACTAGTGGTGCCCAACCCATAAGGGGAAGCCACCATGCATCTTTACTTGCAAAATAAGCCAAACAAAGGAGTTATAATAATAAAAAATTCCTAATATAGCACTTAAGTTATCAGCCTAGGAAGCCATATCAGATTGTGAAGAAGCTTTGAGGAAACTTTTTCTGGCGCCCGCTTTAGCTGGTAGACCATGGCGGACAACATTGGGGTTGGGGCATCAATGGCATGTGGCACAAGATGGTAGAGATGTGAGTTTTCTTTGTTAATGAGGCCGTTGATGTCCATCGCCTCAACATATTGAGCAAGTTGATGCTCAGCAAAAGTGATGAGAGCTGGCACACAAGTAAACGACTTAATGCTCTGGCAGAGTTTATGGCTAATTGGGATCAAACATCAAAGTTTTTTTCTGTGTCAATGCAGGCGTGGCTCACACCAAATGCACGCTCTTCCATTTTGTATTTTTACTTTGTTAAACTCATGATGGAAATTTGTGATGGGAATACCCTCAACAAGGGCTCCATCGCCCATGGAGTTTTCTGGCAAAAAAGGGTGTTGGAAGGGGCAGCTGCAGCATCACCTGCTATTTTGTTGACATTCTTAATAAAGGAAAGCCATTTTCAGGGCGAAAATGACATTGACACAAATCAGGAGTACTTACAAATAAAACTCCAAAGGGAGATCTGACTTTACAATAAATGGCAAGTCGCTATCATCAATCCAATTGAGACACTCAAAAGGATTTAAACTGGCCAGCATGGGACAGCCACAGGAATTGGAGCGGTGGCATCACCTGATTGGCTGAGAGCTGTTGACCACACCACTCAGTTGAAACTGATTCAGACATTGGCTCAGGCTGCCATAAATTGACCAATTTTTTAATTTTTATAATATTTATTGGCTACTGCTTTAAAAACAGCGCCAGGATTTGCCAAGGTTGGGGATGGAGGATTGAACCCCACTAAAAATTTGGTGTGATGCAGCCGCTGGGCTGAGGATGGAGAGGGGAGTGGTGAAAGTGGTGGAGGCAGAAACTGCAGGGTACTTGTGCATCAGATGGCTGAGTTTAAAGCACAAGGGGCAAATGGTGCAGCCACTCTCAACACATGCCCAGAATGGGGGATCAGGGGTAGAACTGATCACTGTGTGAGGGGAGATTGTGAGGTGGGTGTTGCAGTGGAATGGGTGGATCATTGCAAAGGCGTGAAGCCCTGCCAGATGAACAGCCCCATTGGGAACCACAAACTGCAACATGAAACAAGTCATAAATAGTCAAACTTTATATGAGCTTGTGGCAGAGGCGTTTGGGGGAAAGGTGGGAGGGCAACCTGGCAAAATGGACCATCAAAGTAGACTCATCTGGGAGCCAGGTGCAAACGGTCAGGATTGGTATTTTTTTAAAGATTAATGGCATTTTGGTGGCTGACATTGAATCAGCTTCAGAACAGAAAACAAGGTTGAAAACCGCTTGAAGGGGTAAATTTGATGAATCTGGTGAGTTTGTACACCACTGTTCCCATTTCAATGCTGGCCACACTTGCGTAAAAGAAAAGATTCCAATACTTGACCTGGAGGCAAAAACGCAGATTGCTCTGAGGGAGCACCAAAATGCTCCAGAGCACCGCCTGGGAGGCCAAAAGATAGTGAGCCAAATTCCAAGGCGGGACATAAAGCCCAGTGGCTTGGGAGGACTAGTAGAGCCAGCTTTCACGCTTTATTGGCAGCTGAAACACTCCAGCAAGCGGCGCACCACCGCCTCATGCCAGAGCAGAAGGCGTTGAATGCATCAATTTTTTTAAAAAATTTGCTTGATTGAGTGGCTGTTTTGTTTGTTTTAATTCAAAATTTGGCTTTGATTATAGCTATCAAAGCGAAATAAAGATTTGTCCTCCATCTTTCTTTCATGCCAACAGAAGTGGAGAATCCCAGGGACTTTAAGAGGGAACTAGTAACCATGTCTCAAGTAGTTGTTTAAGCTTATGGTTACTTAAGCCTCTTCATTTTTACTAATGTAATAAGGACAAGTCTTTCAGGATGGATCAAATCCAGTTTTAAAAAGATGTAATACTTCTTTCATCTTCTCAGAAATCATAAGTAGTAAAAGAAAATAGGTCAGCATACTCATTCAGTAACTCTTCTACCTGGGCTTTAAGCTTCTGGAGTAAGTGTTTACTAGTGGGATAATCAACAGTACTAAATGATGGAGGATCTTTTAGCTTAAACTCCCAATGACTATCAAAATCCCTAATTAAATCAACCTTATGGATAAAAAAATCCGAGCATTTGGCTATAGCAATATTGGGTTCTATAATTTTGCGCTTAATTTGTGAAGTTGTAAAATAGTACAGAGACTGAACCTGTATAAGTTGGATTCAATATTCAAGGACAAGGTAAAATTTCTATCACTGAGGGGTTTTGTAACCCCTCTGTTTCCAATAAAGATTCCTTAGAAATTTAAATTTTGCCTTGATCAACAATGATTTGAGATTTCTGGGTCATCATAACTTAAGATTGTGAATATAAAGCATTTCTTCATTTACATCTACAACAGCTGATGTGAGTTTAACTCTTGATCTCCTAAATGATATACAATTTGCTCAATTCAAAAGGTTTTAAAATTAAAAGCCTTTACTTTAATTAAATTTATTAAATCTGATTAAACTTAAAATTTCATGCACTCAGTGTTTAAGGAGGGAAAGGTATAACAGGATATTATATGATAGGGAATACTTACATAAAAGTTTGAGTCCCTAGAAAAGATTGTAACTAGTGTAAATAAATATACAGCTGGGTAACTAAAGATAATTTTATGAATTTTATGGGAATTTCTGAATATTCTCCTATTGATTGGGTATAATTAGGACTGTAAGTACTATAATGCATATAATGAGGAAAGTATGGAGCTTTTTTTATTCGCTTTATCAATTTTATAAGATGTAACATTGACAGGAAAACCAACTGTCAATTATGACATAATGGTATTCTATATAAGTTAACTAGAACTTGAGTAACCATGCTTCCAAACTGCGGTGTCAAGGTCAAAAACATAAGTACTTCATCCAAAGAAAAAATAGAAGAGGAAGAGTCTTTATAATTTCTGATAACTTTTTTGATTAATTACATAGACAGAGTAACATCAACAGTTAAAAGTTCATTTTTGAGGAATATGGTTCTTTCAGCATGAAGAGCTTTGTCTTTCATTTTGACTTCTCTTTTGCCTCCTCGTCAACTCTTCTCTTATAGTACTGTTTTACACTATGACATAGCCCCTTTGTAATAGCTGCACCTAGGTTGATAACCTTTCTTGTTTCAATGTCGTGAAATTGGGGTCAATTTGATGAAGTTTTAGAAGTTGAAGGTTTATTTATAACAGGTTCAAATTGCATTTTAAGCTTCTTTAATTTCAAAGATATTGGTAAATGGTCTCTTAGGGCCAAACATATGTAATTGGATATTAAGTTGAGATTTCAAAGATGAGAGTACTGCAATTACTGCATCGTCAAATGTGATATAAATAGTTGTATTTTAAGGTTGGGCGCCAGCATAAAATTAACTACTGAACTCTACCATAGTTTTCACTTTTATAAACAGTTGGTCATTAAAATTTTTATGATTAGGTTTCATTTGATAGCTTCTAAACTCTTACATTAAGGCAGTCAGTACCTGTTACCAAGTCTAAACATTTTTCTAGGCGAAAAGTCATTATTTCTCTAGCATAACAATTTTAAAAATGGATATGCTTACCTTCTGTTAATCAGTTGCTTTGTCCATAGAGATTTCATAGGCGTAAAAGTGAGGCCATACTTTATTCTCCAGGTATGAAATTCTCTTTAAAATTAGGCTTAAAGTTAGTAGATGGAATCAAGAGAGTACTAACAACAAAATCAGGTGTAACAACAAAAATTTGCTTCTCAGGATACTTACAGTAAACCTTCTAAACCCAATTTGAGTCTCAGGTAATCTATATCATCTTAATTTCTCCTCCACTATTGATCAAAAATATTTTAAGCTAAAGTTGACTTAATTTGATCTCAGAGGGTTTGTAATTCAAATTGTTGAGCATCAAGAAGAGATTTAAAACTGCTAACCCAGGGTTTAGTTCTGCATAATTTGTTTTAATTTATCTATCAACTATTGTTAGCTTGAGTAGATGCACTTAAATTGCTCGTTTCTCCAGATATTAAACTAGGGTTACTTGCGGATCCCTAGGCTACCTCAAACTATAATTTACTAGCATTAGCAACGTTTTTAATTGGGAACATAAAACATACAGAAGGAAAATATTCTCTACTTTGTCAGAATCATCATCACCAGAGATGTGCAAAGATGTTCCAGGAGGCTAGGGGGTCCCATAGGTCCTAGTCCTCCTTGATTAAGCTTTTGAACAGATAGCCCTAGTGCTCATTGTTGTGATTCATGAAGTTGATTATCCAATAAAGTCAAACATTTAAATCATAATTAATAGTTAAAATTGGCTTATTCAATTGACTGAATTTATTTTGAATAACAATAAATAAATTTATAATTGTTGATCAAATATAACTATGTATATAATTTAGTAATTATTCATCCAGCGTGGTAATTTGGCTTCAAATTTTGGTAATAAGTAAACAATTGCTAAGTTATTGCTACTTTTTATCAAAAACAAAGTAAAAGCCTTCTCATAAACATTAACCATATTGGCATGCAATTCTTGAGTTATTAATTTGGTTGGGAAATTTCATGATGATGTATATCCGCAATTTAAAGTAAATGATGCAATCTTGGTGTAAAAAGAAACAAAGATATTAATTGACTCATTTAAATACTGTAGCTGGTATCTGGTCATAAGTATATGAATCTCTCATAGTTGAAGGTATTGAGGTAGTATGACCTTAATAAAAATGACTTTCAGAAGCATAATTATCCTCTCATGATTTCTAATTAGTATTATATTACTATTAATATAAACAATACTGATCTTGATTAATGGTTAGTATATAAATTTCAAGGTTACCCTGAAACTAATCTCTTATTGCTTTGGAAGCATCTCTGATCTTGAAGTAATAATTGAACAAGTAACTTCCATATACACTATCAGGATATCTTAGCTGAATTATTCAGTTTTTAATATATAGTTCACTTTAATGACAGCTTGGATGCCCCCTGTAGTGAGCACCACTTATTAGTTTTGTGAATATATATAATTAATAATTTTTAACGTCAGGGCTATAGCTGTCATATTAAGGGTTTCTAGCAGTTCCTACTATTTTTAGTTGTATAGGAAGAATAACTTAAAACTTAATAACTAGTCAATAAATTTAATATCATTTATTACTTAAAAACTTTCAATTTCTATAGGGTTTGCAGGTAATGACGTCAAATTGATTTCCATAGTACATTACGACTAAGGTCTTCCTTATCAGTTTGTGCCAAGTTTGATCCAAATTCTGACTCTCTACTTGTTGCCATAATTAATGGCATCTTTTTACAATCATATTATCAGACTTAGAAAGAAATGGAAATGCTGCATCTAAGGGATTTCTGTCATCAGTATTTAATTTACACCCAAAGTTGACTTTAGTTAATTGTTGTAACAAACAAAGCTCCCAAGACCTTGCACTTTAGCTTGACATATGCAAAACTATGCCAGAAGAGGGTTGACAATACTATCCATCATACTAGGTTTCATCAGAAACCAAACTAGATGGTCAAACCAACCAAAACAAAAAACCTAAACCCCCAAAATTTTGGCCTTAAGGGGAAATAACACACAAAGAAGTATCACCTAGATATATGCCTCAACCTGTCAAGGAGCAGCAGAAGTTCACTTGTCGCCTGCCTATGTCACAGGGCAGGCTCCTGAGGTTTGTTCACTGGTGCGTTATCAACCCTTATTACTAGAGCTCATTAACCCCCACTTATCTATGGCCCCTTGTACGTTGTCCCCTTTCCATCCACTTTCAAACCCCTAAGTTGCAAGGCACAAACACTGAAATACTGTGGCAGACTTTACCTAAGTTTCCCTCTCTGGACAGCTATGCTGGGACTGATAATTTACGTAGGTAAATTTATGGTAATACTAGTATAAGAAAAATGGACTTTAACTTGAAGAGAAAAACATAACAGATAGAATCGTCAAGAGAGGAAAGGGGGAAACATCCTCACTTGATAAATAGAAGCCCAGAAAGAGCTACACAAATTATTAGTAATTATTTAGGCGTCAGAAAGGCTTACCAAATGTCAGAGTCTCAGTAACATATGCCAATGGATTTAAGAAAACTACATTGTATTAAGATCCACATGAAAATTCTTATTTTATTTAGTTATCCTTAAGTTTTTAAACTTGACAAATAATGCAAGACTAAAAATTAAGATTGCAATTATTGTCGTAGCAGATTACCTAAGTCATAATCTTTTGAAAGTTCATTTACAATCATTAATCATTACAACACCCCCTCAAGAATGGGATACCATAACGTAAAAACAATGACCACTGAGGAGGGGAATTGCAATCATGCAATTTCCAATGGGTGACTTTTCAGTAAGGGAAGCTTGAAAGGAATCATTCTGAAATCCAAGGTTTTCAGAAAGCGTCAGCATCCCCCATGGAGATCCCCTGGTGGGTGCAAGAGGCCTTAACCGCCCACAGTCAAAAGAACCATCTACAAACTTCCTCTCATCCTTTCTGTAAAGCCAGCAAAACAGCAAAGAGAATTGAGGGTCCAGAATCAATTTTTGGGATATTACCACCAGCCATTTTGCAGGGTTTTTGGTGCATAACCCACCAAGGAAAGGTGACTTATAAAAACTGTAATGAATAAGGCTCTTAGAAACTTGCGTGAGAACTAGACAAATACAAACCTAATCCAGAAGAGAGTTGACCTGATTGACCTGCACACTAGGTTGCATCAGAAACCAAAACAGATGGCCAAACTATGCCAAAACAGTAAATTTGAACCCTTCAAATTTAGGAATTTTGGGATAATAACACATGAAGCAGCTTTTGCTTAGATATAAGCTTCAACCTGCAGAGGAGCGGAGGACATTCAAATTCCGTAGCCTCTGTCACAAGTAGGCATACTGAATTATATCACCAGTGCGTTGCCAACCCTCCTTACTTCAACTTATGCACCCCCACTCAGCTATGGTTCCTGAAATATCAGCCTCCACCTATCCGTATTCTTAAAAACCATCTGTAGTGTAAGCACAAACACTGAATTATTGCGGCAGTCTGTAACTGTTGTTTCCTCCATGGCCAGCCATGTCAGGACTAATAAATTTAGATAAAGAAAAGATATAGTAACACTAATATGAACAAAAACGGGCTTTATTTCAGAAAACAAACCATATTATACAGATTTTCCAAGTAAGTAAAGGTAGAATGCATTCTCTTTTGAAAATAGTAGAACACAAGAGCTACACGATGTAAAAATAAAAAAGATGCGTTGGAAAGGCTTAACGATTGCCAGCGTCTCAGCAAGCATTCACCAGTGGATCTAGGGAACTAAAATTTACTAAAAATCTTCTGAAGATATAATAAATTACTATAATATTCCAAAAAGGTAACAACTTAAAAATTAAGTCAATATGGAAAGTTGGGATTTCAACCTTTGTCGTAGAGGATTTTCTAAGTCCTGACCTCAGGAAAGCCATGTATGATCACCAATTATTACAATTCTCATTGGAAACTGACTTTAACATAGATAAGTTAGCTAGTTTCTATCACAATCTCTAACAATCAGGGTCAACCTTTGCCACCCAGAGGCAGCTCTAAAGTTTCCTAGAAAAACATTCTTAAATGAATACTCTCCATCAACTTTAGAACTGGCCACCACCTCCACCTCTAACAGGCAAGTTCACGCCATTCATCTGTAAGGAAGAATGCCAGAGGGCTTTTTAATAATGAAAAAGAGGTTTTTGTCCCTAGCGCCTGTTTTACACTACACTTACAAAGACAAAATATTCATAGTAGTATGTGATGCCTCTGGAACAGCTATATTTATGGTCCTTCCAAAGGAGCATGATGGCTGCAAACACCTGGTAGCTTATTAAATTTATGAAATTCACTGGCACCAAACAATTATGGGCAATCTATGACAAGGACCTGGCCACCGGTGCTCAATCAATGATGTACTAGCGATACTTGTTGCAGAGAGCAAAATACACAGTGACATTGCACACTGACCACAAGTCACTGATGTATTACTGAAAACCACAGAAGTTGGCACATTGTTGAACCAGGACTTACTACAACTGTAGGGATCCCCATCATGGCCATTAAATTAGATAGGGCGATAGATCCTTTTGATTAATTAAGGGAAGGTGCATCAAGCATTAATACTTTTGAAAATAACAGATCTAAGACATACCCTGGAAGATCACTGGATATATAATCCCCTCAAATTGAACTTACGCCCACTCTGAACTGGTGGATATCACAATTCTGCCATTATTGTTATCTATTCTTAAGAAGCTATCTGTCCAAATTAAAGATATATGCAGAAAATTTGAGTGTAAATTGGCAGAGAAAAATCAAAATTTCAAAAAGATGACAAAAAAATGACAAAAATTTTGCGCCCAATTGAGGAGAAATCTTTGATCATCCAAATCAATTTTTATGAACAACACAATTCTTAAGGATGAAGAGAGAATGCTATTTCTCGCAAAAATTGGAAAAGCAAATTTTAGTGAAACCCACTCATTGTTTTCAAGGGCGCCAGAGTTAAAATAATGTGCATAGCTTTACACAAAATTCTCAGCCACTTTGGGAATATTTGCGCATCCAATTTTAAATTAATGTATTTAATCAGCCTCCACATTCCCTTACAAGTGGTAAAACATGGCACTCTTCCAATAGTAGAGTGCTAGGATATTTTATAATATCTTTTAATGGAGATATAATTTCTGCTCCAGAAAACTTTTAATTTAGTAAATTTTTTGATTTATTTTGCCCTTTTCATAGAAACTGTAACACCTATGGAGGGTCCTCACTTTCTAATCCCCATAATGGCAGTGGCCTTTTCTCTGGTGTTCTTAGTGTTAGCATCTCTTGGCAGAGAGAGTTAAGGAAACTACCTCAGATTTAATGCAACAACCGCTTTTTCAAATGAATACACATATAGATTCCCATCCCAGAATGAATTTCAGCTTATAATTTGAACAGCTGTAATCAAGATAAGATCAGAGAAAAAACATGACAGATTCTACTATTGGAGATTTATTAAAAATGGAATTAATGGCGTAGCAACTGCTCCCTGTTATCAAATGAGAGATCAGGACACACCAAATTTTGATTATAAAACACAGCCTAGATGGTCTAACCATATGCTCCAACTCAACCCATCCAGTCTTCCTTCAGTGAGAGAGACGTGGTCAAGATTACTAACCGTTTTCATTTTATTAATTTGAACGGGATTGATGTTCATAGACTGGTATTTTCCTCACCTATCCCTACTGGATCTTATTCTTAAATAATCAGAACGCCAATGCTGTGTGGACTATGGATGCTATTGTGGGTATTGGAGTACACACATTTGAAGAGAGTCCTTCCTTAGCACATCAGATGTCTGACATAATAACCCAGCCACTTAATACTGCATTTATTCCAATGCCTTGAGACTTGTTGAATTTGGGTTTGCTGCACCAAAAGAAGTTTATACAGACTCATGCGCGCACTCTTGACATACTAGTCATGTTTAGCGTTGATTATAGCCATTAAAAAGTACCTCAAACTTGATCAGCACAACTGATCACTCTTCCCCCAAACGCCTAAGCCTGCAATGTGACGGTGAAAGGATCTAACTCCTTCCCCTAAAATGAGTTATCTTGCCAGATGTTGGGAGTTTTGACCAAAGTAAAATAGCGAGCTATCCTATCAGAAACTACAAAAGCCTCCAAAGATCAGCTGTGATTAGAACTACACACCTAAAAAGAGAAACAAAAACCTGGGACTGTACCCTACTCTATCAGAACTCTCACTTAGGAATGCACCTCCCACGCTTTTCACAATTATCATCAATCATAGACACCCAGTCTTCAAGACATCAACTCCTAATCCAACTATTTCAATGACGAGGTCTAACCTTGAGTTTTTAGACCACATTAAGGCATTTTAACAGATATCTGATTCCCTGAAATTACCATAAAAGGCTATCATTATTGCTTTCCAGGCCTCCCTTGACCAATGGGCGGTCTTTTATATGGCATGGTACAATGGACCTCAGACCCTGGAAGGAGAATATAATATGGCTTAACAGATTGAGGCCTGACCCAAACTCAGAGGAAATGATTAATGATTTTACATAAACTTCACTACCGCCTTACCAAATTAACTTCGTCTGCTCCAAAGGATGGAGTTCTTGTGCTGTTCAACATCAAGGAAGAACCAAATAACAATACCATTATAGAACAAGATCAATTAGCTGGTGGTTCAACAGTATTCACTATAATGGAAGAGAAATAAAGATTTCTTCTCACATGCACCGGCAGTGCTTACTCTTGCCCTTTTGACCCCATTTTGCCTCATGGTAGCATAATCTACAAATTTCATTCCCACCTCCCATGATCTTAGTACCACTCTCCAACATTACTTATCACAGCCATCCTTCACCACAATCATGTGATGTCCACAATCAACAACGGGATACACCAGGACCTTGGTGGTGCAGCCCAACCTGCAAGGACCCAGACTTATAGGTCTTATGGGCAAGGTAGCAAACAGACCCCATGCACCTTTTTATCCCTGTGGACCCATAGGGACCAACGGTGTCACCATAACGACTTGAGATGATGGAAAAGTTCAAATAAGACTACTGCCAAAACCCATAATCATGGTTCTCAGCCATGTATGTCCATTGAAGGATTTATTAAATCTTAATTTAGCATTTTTATCCTACTACCAAGCAGCATCAATTCCCTCCCTAATTCCTCAACAAACCTCAGGTTCAATAAAAGCTAGCTGAGACCTTAGATAACATCACCGGAGTATGTGCCATAAACAGTTTTATTAAAATTGTTGTGCTTATTTATTATTTGCTGTGGACATCATAGTCATTTTGAGACGCTCTTGCTAATGCATTGATAGACACTAGAGATTCCGGGTAATTAATCAATAATAAAGTAGCCCCAGGCCTTGGATATGTCATTTACCACAGGGGCCCCAATCATGGGGCCTCAAGAGTACCAATGGTCACTCTTTCCTTATGCAAGCCTTTGCACTTCTCAGCTCACAGACGCCATTTCATTGCCAGCTTCTCTGCAATTCCCAACCTACTCTACCCCATGAACCTGGAATAAAATGGTGGCACTGACAGTCAGTAATTATCAACCTAAAGCAGAGGTATTGGAGCCTAATGTCCTTCTATCATTCAGGCAGAGTTACTATGCTCCTCACTCTGGCAAAAGCGAATGCGTTAGCGGCCAATTTGGAGTACTCCACCTCAGAAGTATAGCTTATATTCCCACAATGCCCCTAATATTTAAACCCCATAAAGATATTTTTGATGTAGATAAGGTTAATCATCTGCCACATCACTCCAATATTGATATTGTCGTCCATTTGTTGGTGGATCTCTTTTATAGCAATTGACCACTTTATCCTACACTGCAGATGAAGACCAAACCCTGTAAACCTAGATCAGTAAGATGCTAGCTAAGGGTAAATTAATGAATAAAACATTGCTGGTATCATCTCCAGTAGTGTTTTCAAAAAACAGATGGCACCCTGTGGCACAGCGTAGAGTATGACCGCCTTGGTAATGTTACTATTCTAAGCCGTTACCTGCTTTCACTTGATGCTGCAATCTCGCAAGGATCATAATACACAAAAATGAATTCTCAAAACTGGATCTGGTAGATGCGTTTCACCAGATCCAGTGAATGAAGGTCAAGAAAGGCTAAAAGACATCCAGACACGCCAAGGCATATCCCAGTCTTGATTCATGCCATCTGTGAAAAAATGCTCCTTATGTATTTTAGAAGGTCAACCATGTACTAGGCGACTTCTGCTTCCCTTGCGCAGTGGCATATATTGATGACATATTAGTTACTACCCCAAGCTTGAACAATACAAAAGGACCTGGTAGCTGTGGTCGCTGCCTATAAAAGATTGGGCCTACACACAAAGCCATCCAATTTCAAATTTTTTAGAGAAAGTTCAATTCCTTAAGAACCCTTGTACTTAATGATGGTCACGCCTTTGCCCCTTCAAAACCTGAAGCAATAAGAGCGTGGTCAATTCCCACCATTTATATACAGCTTTGCAGTTTTTAAGATTTCTCAAAATTATTGAAACATTCCCTCAAGAAACTCAGATATGGCCTCCCACTTACCCTTTAATGGGAAAAGAAAGCGCCATTCATCTAGTTAGAAGAATGTCAACGGGCATTTGACGCCATGAAGAAACTTACTACTGCACATGTTTTGTGTCAGGGAAACTGGAGCGCAGGAGGTCGCTGGAGGTAAAGACACAGGCTAAAGGTGACACAACAAGGCCATGTGGCCCAAAAAAACGAAGAGACGTCCTAAATGGTTAGTATTGTGTTTTTATATGAATTTTTATAGCAAAAAGAACACCAAACTGGCCATAACCATCAGGGACAAGAGGCCCTAGGATCTGGGAAGGGTGGAATAAAATCCAAGGCTAAGTCCAGAGAATATGAGGAGGCGGAGCTGGCGGAATAGGTGGCTGAGTGGGTGGAGGGCTCACGTACAGCAGAGGGTGAAAACCAGAGTGGAAAATGAACTCCAGCCATCACAGATTGTCAGAGAAGTGTATCTTTTTTTGTTCAAGAAAACAAAAATTATATAGAAAATTGCCCGAAATTTCTATACTTTATTAAGGTGATAAGAGTATCTGAGAAAAGCAAAGCCTTTATCATCTTAGGACTTAATTTATAGGGGGTTGCTTCATGAAGATTCCAGTGGTTATTGGAATCTGATATGAGCTACAAATTCATCGTTTTTCAACAAAATCAAATTTTTCAAATTTGTCCAGATTTTGTAAACTCATATCTTGTGATTTTCTGGGTCTTGAGTTCGATTCCCACCTGGGCTTTTGCTTCAAATAAGCCATTTTCCTCATCCCTGGCTGCAAAGCTAAAACCCATTTTTTGTCAATGACCTTAGATAGGTCATTGGTGACCCTTAGGGGTTCTGGTCTATGCCCCAAGAACTTATTGAACTTGGCTTTAGAAGGGCAGTTAATTTCAGAAAAAATGTCACTAGCTGTGACATCTTGTGCTATTCTGACAAAGACATGTGTTATAAGTACATGTGATTCCTCCAAAACAGTTGTAGGGGTAGTACTGCTATAGGAGTTTAATTGGCGTGAACTTGGTATCTTGTATTACAGGAGATTTAAAAGCTCCAAACGCTTGTGAACAATATATGACAAGGTATGGCTGCCGTCACATTGTCAATAATGAATTGACAAAATATGCTGCAGGGAGAGAAGTAGATGAAAACTTTGCGCACAGACTACATTTCCCTGTTATATTACTAAAAACGCAGAAACTGTCATACCATCAAACCAGTATCCATTGTAACCTCCTCACTTCAACTATATGTATTATTTTTAGAATTAACTCAATATTACTAAATATTCTGAGTAGAAGCCTGTCCGCTGGATCAGATCCTGTGGATGAAGCAGAATTGGTAATGGTAGTTCCCTAGAACAAACCTTGGCCAAACCACTGATGGAGGTTTTTGCCATCATCACAATCACAAAACCCTCAACTTCCAAAACCACAGCCTTCAAGCCCACAGCCGATCCATTAACTAACCCCAAAGCTTCTTCTCAGCCTCATAACCCAAAAACAAAAACTTTTACCGCTGAGGTATCTCTCCTAGATGCTGTACTAAAACGCTTAGTTGAAAAATCAGAAGGATAGGCTTTAAAAGATATGATACTGGTAGTGAAAAAGTTTTTTGTAGTATTCTCAAAAGGATAGGGTGATTTACTTCCGCAATAAAATATGAATACCAGAAACTCTATGCTCATTGGTTATAAGGGAACATCATGATCTGCCAACTATGGTCTCCTCATAGTCAATAAGTGCATCAACTTGATAAGGAGGGTGTATTACTGGAACAGTTTAACAAAAGATGTATCTACTTGGGTGGAACGCTGACTTGTATGCGCACAATTAAAGTTAGACTGATGGGTGCAGTATGGACTGTTCATCACTTATACAGGTGGCAGTACCTTGGATGTTGGTATCAGTGGACTTCATAGTTGGCCTTCCCAATTCACAGAGCTTTGACGCAATCATGGTCATCTGGACAGAAATACAATATACGCCCTATTTTTCCCATTCTTAATGACAACCACAGCTGAAGACATAGCTTGAATATCAATATTCCATGACTTTGCCATGTTTGGAGTACTGTAAGAGGTGATAAGCGACAGAGGCCCTAAGTAAACCTAAAATTTTTCAAATTCTCTGTGTGAGATGCTATAGATCAAACCATGCCATTCATAACCATATCAACCCCAATCCAAAAGATAAATGGAATAAACTAACCAGTCACTCAAACAACCTCTAATGCTAATCTACCGCTTCCCAGGTCACTTGGGTGGCTGACCTTTTCCTAGCTCAATTCTCTTACAATATCTCCTTACATGCATCCATGAGGAAGTCATTTATTTACCCCAACTTAGGTTATAATTTTGCCTTCACTATTGGACCACAGATTTGCACTAATATTCCTGTAGCGGGAAGCTTTGTAATGCATATTCATAAGACACACCAACAGGTGTAGAATCATTTGACTAAGACTGCATAGGCATAAAGCGGTTTGCTAATTGGAAGCGCAGAGCATCACCAAGCTACCAGAAAGGTTACTTTGTAATGGTGGACACAAAAAATCTCCACCTCAAGGTTCCATGTCAGAAGCTGTCATATAAAAGAGCAGGTCTGTTACCCATTAGTAAGGTCCTGAACAACGGATCTTTTGATGTGGAACGTCCTCATAGAAAAATTCATACAGTTTTCCACACTAATGCACTGTCCCCTTTCAAATGCAAAAATGCTGACAGAAGCCTAACTGATGCTGGTAGAAGGACATAGGAATTTGAGGTGGAAAAAATCATTGATTCTTAAATAGTCAAGTGGGGAACCAATACCTGTTGGTCTAAAAATCTAATAGATGTAACGAACAGTTGGATCACTGCATAGAATTGCACTAACTGCTGTAATTTGAATGAGGATTTTCATGCCCAAAACCCTAATGCACCAACGCCCTACACTGTCAAGCCTTCAGCCACTGCAGCCATTAGACTCCTTTTGAGCACAAACTTTACACTTTGGTACAAGCTCTGGAATGGTAGTTGATCTCATCCTTCTAGGGCAATGTAATGGTCCTCACCATGGCCGTTAGATTAGACAGGGAATAAATCCTTCTTGATCAAGAAAAGGAAAGGGGCCTCAAGAATGACACCTAGTGAGAATAGCTAGTTTAGTTATACCCTGGACAAATCCTGGTTGTCTCATGCGCCCCCAAATTGAATTCACCCCACCTCAAATTTAGAATTATCCAAATCCCACTATTACTTTTATCAATTCCACTAAGACTATAAGGCAAAGTTTAAAACATATACAGAGAATTTCGTGAGAAAATTGAAAGAGAAAAATCAAATCCTCAAAGGGGACAAAAACTTTGCACCCAATCTAAGGAAAGTCCCTGAGCATCCAAGTTAATTCTCCTACAAAAATATAAATTTTAAGATGAATCAAGTGTCAGTGTCCACAAAAATTGGCAAAGATTGCCAGGATAATTGCATGGAAAACCACTTGCTGTTTCCAAAGGCAGCAAAGAACAGAAGTCTGAGCAGCGACCTTATGCAAAAATATGACGTCTTATGAAATATTTGCGCATCCAGTTTTCATCAATATTCCTAAGCCAACCTTCTAATTCCCTTACAAGTATATAAACTTGGCACTCTGCTGATGATAGAGTGCAAGGTAAATATTGTTTTTCTTAATAAAGATATAATTTCCGCTTTAAGAAACTTTTATTTAATAAAAATTTTAAAAATCTGCCTCACTAAAGAAACCGCCATGACTTATAAAGGGTCTTCTCTTGGCAATTCTCAGGATGGAAATGTCCGTTTCTCTGGTGCTCTTAATGTTAGCTTCTCTTGATGGAGAAAGTCAATGAAACCACCTCAGTAAATTATTGCAACAATTAATTTTAGAGGAAAACACAACTGAGATTCCCATCCCAAAATGATCCTCAAATTCTAATTTGATCCTCTGTAATAAAAATAAATTCAAACAAAGAAACATGGCAGATTCTATTATTTTATTTCCACTAAAACCTGGAATTAATGGCGTGGCAACTGCTCCCTGTACCAAATAAGAGACCAGGACACCCCTAATTTTTATTGTAAGCCCCAACCTAAATGTTCTAACCAGATGCTCCAACTCAACCTAACTAGTGTTCCCTCAATGAGAGAGGCGTGGTCAAGACTAATACTTGATCTCAGTTTATTGGTTGGAACGGAGTTGATGTTCATAACTGGTATTTACCACATCTATCCACCAACGGATCTTATTCTTAAATAATTAAAACGTCAATACTGTTTAGACTATGGATGCTATTGTGGGTATTGGAGTACTCTGCTATTGCACCCAATTCTTTCCTTTGAACGTCAGATATCTGGCAGCAACTTCAACAACTTTCAAATTTCAAATCAATGTTCATTCAAGGGCCAACTCACATACTACTGGAAATTACTGAGAAGAATTATGTTTGCTGGAACCAATCCTGCAGAAGATGTGGAACTGGTAGCGTTGATTCCCCTGGATAAAGTCCTGGTGAATATCCTGATGGAGGTGGTTGCCATCGCCACTATACACTCCCCTCAACATTAAAACCTATCCATCAAGACCACAAAAAGACTGAACAATGACCTGAAGCCCCCGCCCAGACCATCACACATAAAACATCTCCAGATGTCAATACTGAGTTCTTCCTGATAGACCATATACTAAATGCTCAATAAGGAACCCCTGTGTGATAGGACCTAAGGGACAAGATAATAGCAGAAGAAAGACCCTCTTTTTTGTACTCCCAAAAGGATAAGGTGATTTACTTCTGTAATCAAATATGGGTATCCAAAATTCTACACCCATGGGTCATAAGGGAACATCACAATCTGCTGACCATGGGCACCCCAGCGGTAAAATATACATCAGTCTGATAAAGCGGAAATATGACTGGAATGGGCTAACAAAGGACGTGTCCACCTATGTGGAGCACTGCTTTGTTTTCTCGAAATTAAAGACAGACAGATAGGGTCTGAATGGATTCTTGAACCTATATCTTTTTAGTACTAGATGGTCCATTCTTGAACCTATATCAATAGTGGCAAGTCACTGGAAGTCAGTATTGGTGGACTTCACTTTTGGCCTGTCATTCTTTCAGTAATTTGATGCAAACATGGTGGTCATGGATCAGGTTAAAATGTGCCATATTTAACCCCCTGTTTGATGACAACCACAGCTGAGTACATGACGCACTATTTGTGTCCTATGTTTTCACTATGTTTAAAGTACCAAAGAATTAATAAGCGACAGAGGTACACAGTTCATCTCAAATTCTGAAACGCCCTATATGATGCATTAAAAAATTAAACCATGTGTTAATTTCTCAGCGTCTAGGTCTGCTGTCACCGAATTGGATTTGCACAGGGTATAACCACTGAGCAATCCAATTGAACAATATGAGGATCGCCGATTCTTATAATAAAACTAATTAAAATATATATGGAGCTATTGCCCCTTTTTTCTTTCTTTATTTTTAGATGTCTCGCAGACCATTCTGCACTTCTTCTTCCTCATTAAAGACTATCCCCTCTTTAATCTTCCATCAGGCTCTTTATACCTTTATCCCCAGCTGGATGCATCCTTGGCTTGGTGTCTTCTCTTCTTCTTCCTTATTTGAGTTGCTCTCATTTGTATTGAATCTCAGCATGAGACCTCTCAATTCGCCAAATGTTCTCATTTTGCTTGATTATAATTCATGTATCCCCTTTTTGTAAACCTCGAGACTTATCTCAATTCCCCTGTGATCCGCTGATATGGGTAGCATATTGTCCAGTCATATCAACTTCCTGAAATTATCTCCCCCTTTGACTGGATGATAGGCTCTTACTATTTGTACGCTCTAAGGAACTTAGCATGGACTTGGTTGATAATCTGACCCCCAGCATGTTCCTTGATTGTGTAGACATCCATACCAGTCTTCTCAATAATCTCAAACGGGCTGACCCAAATGTCAGAGAGCTTATTCTTTCGTCCAAATCCATGCTGGTCGTGGAATAACACATAATCCCCTTCAGCGAACAATGGAAGTCCGCTCTGGCACTTCTGGTCGGCTGCCTGGTCACGAATTTTCTTAGCCAAACTGGTGGAGTAGGCTTCAGTTTGCAACTTGATCAATGTATCCGTGAGTTGCCTCAGATATCGCTGAAGATTCACACCACCAGTGTCCTCTATACACGAATATAGCAAGGCAGGCAGATCCAGATGCTGTCCATACAACAGTTGAAAGGGACTCTTACCAGCGGCAGAATGATAGCTGATATTTTAAGTGAACACAGCAGTAGGTAGAAGAGCACTCCTTTCCGAGGGCTGGTCCATTATCAATTTGCGGAGTATGTTTACTAGGGTTCTGTTAACTCGCTCCACCATCCCATTTGATTCTGGATGATAGGGGGTGGTCAAAACCCCACGAATTGCCATCAACTTGTTTAACTTCAGCAGGAATATGCGAAGTAAAGTTGGTTCCGTTGTCCATCAGGATGAATTGTGGACAGCCATGCCGCTGTATAACACATTCTATAATAAACTTGGCAGTGGTGACCACGCCCAAGTCACTAATATCCCTGGCCTCCACCCATCAGGTCAAATGATTGATGGCAACAATTATATACTTGGATCAATTGGCACTAGTCAGCAGAGGTCCCACTACATCAATGGAAATGGTGTGCCATGCGAACCAGGGCTTCACTAATTGATAGGTGGTTTTCTTACAGAAAGATTTTCAACTTGACATTGATGGAAACAGACAATAGTTTCCAGCACGTCATAATGCATGCTTTCCTAGAAGTATCAGGGTCACAAAAACTCCAGCATCTTTTTCAAACCACCATGGCTACAGCCCAATGAGCATCCATAATTATCAAAAAACTATATGAATGCTTAGGAAAATTCAGCGTCAAGTCTCCAATCCGCTTGTATAATTATCCCCCTCGCACAAAGGTACCCTCCCTGAGTCCATCTAACACTTTGATCACTTGTGGCGGCTCATCCTGGTATTTGTTCACCATCATTTTTTCATACATTATATCAGCCATATCTGCTGTGATAGTGACCGTGGGCAATCAAGACAGACAATCCGCGTTTTGATGTTTTGCCCCAGGTCAATGTAAGATCTCAAAGTTGTAATCTTGCAGCTTCAGAGACCAACGTGCAAGCCACCCTTCCGGTTCACACAGATTCTAACCAGCGCAAGGAAGCGTGATCCGTCACTACTTGAAATCTTACCCCATGCAAATATACCCAAAATTGTTTATAAGTGTAGATCACAGCTAAACACTCCCACTCGGTTATGGTGTAGCTTCATTCATGAAAATTCAAGCTCTGACTACAGAAGGTGACAGGATGTTCCACACCGTCATCATCCTTCTGGGATAATACTGCCCCAATAGCAGCTAATGATGCGTCCATTTGCACTATTAACGGCTTATCAAAGTTGGGGTATTGCAATATGGGTGCGCTTGCTAACGTGGTATGCAATACATTGAAAGCATTCTGGCATTGTTCCTTCCAATCAAAAGGAGAGTTTCTTTAATAGCTCAAAAAGCGGTGCCTCAATACAACTGAAATTGGGAATGAACTGTTGATAATACCCAACCATTCCTAGAAACACCTGAATATCCCGCTTATTTTCTGGCTGAGTCATCTTGCCTATCGCTTCCACTTTAGCTGGCTGCAGTTTAAGCCCATTTTAACCCACAACAAAACTGAGGTATTCCAATTGCTCTTTAGAAATGGCACTTCTGGGGCTTAATTTTGATATTAGAAGCAGCGAGGCGCTGAAACACTTGCTCCAAGTGGTCCAGATGCTCTGTGAATGTTCGCAAAAACACATTGATGTCGTCAAGGTAAACTAAGACGCAGGACAGCTTTAAATCACCTAAAATTGTATCCATGGCACGCTCAAATGTAGCAGGAGTATTACACAATCCTTGCTGCATGCGCGTTGGCTGGAACAACCCTCTTGAGGTGATGATTGCACATTTCTCCCATTCCGTTGGTGGCAATTTGATCTGCCAGTACCCCAAGATCAGATCCATGGCAGAAAATAGTTTGCCCCAACCAATTGGTCTAACGCATCATCAATCCATGGAAGAGGGTAAGAATCCCTCTTCATGATGTCATTGAGCTTATAATAGTTAATAACCACCAGATTTGAGCCATCCTTCTTCTTTACGATGAGCATAGGTGATGCCCAGGGGCTGTTTGATGGCTCTAGCATCCCTTGCTCAATAAGCTTATCCACTTCATCGGAGACAACCTCTTCCGCTGCTCTAGAACGTCTAATAGGACGCGAACAAATGGGAGGGTGATCCCCATATCAATCCGATGTACCACTCCTTGAGCGCACCCCAAGTCATTATTGTTATCTGCAAAAATATACCAATACTTTTCAAATAAGGCCATAGCCTTATCTTGCTGATCCGCCAATAGTCCCATGAGTGCTTCTCTCAGAACTACAGTCAGTACACCAAACGAGGCGTGAGCTGGTAGTCCAAGATCTTCCCATGAGCCAAAGTCATGAATACATCAAACTTCCCCAATAGGGATGAAGTGTAGGTAAGTCATCACTTGGTGCTGCCTAATTGTTATTGTCTCCTTCTGTAGGTTCGCGAGCAACACCTTCACCTCCCCATTCCCAGGAAATAATAGCCCCAGAGCAATGTGTGGTTCTAGCCATGAGTTCTGATGAGGCGCCAGGATTTCTCCATACAATCCCTTAAAAAACTTCAACTTTGAGCCCAGTCCCTATTATGCCCTGGTGTCCAGACAGTAAGTTTAAAGGGCTCGTTGCTCAAAGCGGGATTCCTTTATACTAATATATCTAGTTGAGGAGTATCTTGGTCCGCCAACTCAGTCAATGATAGCAAACAGGGATCACTCCATCACTGTATGCTAGATTGACATGACCGGAGTGGACTGGATCTGTTGGGATTACACCAGAGGAAAAATATACTGGAATTCGGTGGACAAACATAGTAAGGGTTTCTTCCGCCATATCTATCACAACGACAAATTTCCTCATGAAAGCTGCGCTGATTAACATATTATAGTGGCTATTTGGCAAGACCACCGCCGGAGAAGACACCTGGACTGAACTGAATTGTAGGGGCAACGCGCTATATGCTCCTTCCAACACAGTGTTATGCGTTCCTGCCATTCCATATACTACTCGATGGTCCACATCCAGTTTCAACATAAGTTTAGCCACTAACTGAGTGGAGACTATGTTCACAGGCGCTCCCATGTCTATGATCGCGCGGATTTTTGTGTTTTGTATAAATATGTCGCAATAAGTACATTCCAAGTAAGAAAATTCATCAGAGTTTAATACTTGTATATTCAGGGGTCTTGTGTTACTTAAAAAGGAAGAAATACCACTGTTGACCTGAGGATACTCACTAGCGATTTTTTCCACTGGGATAGCTATGTTAACCCCTATTAAATGAGTGACGTTCAGTGAAGAATCCTCATTGCTGGAGCCAGTCTGTTCCAGTATTTGCCATGCATATGGTTTCTGCACATCTTGGCGGAGCTCAGCCTGATTGAGTGAACTCTAACTCCCAGAAGCAGAAGCAGGGGTATCCAGAAAAAGCTGCTGGTATAACAAATCGTCCGATTGAGGTTTGATTTCTACTTGTAAAGTTGTTTGGCAGGTATTAGGGACAAGTTAATTGAGCTTAGAGGAGGTAGAGCGTCCCATTTCTACTCCGCTCAAGCTTTTCCCTGCTCAGTTATAGTTGGCATTGTGTACACTTGTGGTTTGCTAGGGCAATTGGCTTCATAAACCCTCTCTGTCTGCACTGGAAGCAAGTGTTCATAAAAGGTGCACATATAAAATTGGGTGGAAGGACCAGTTTGAGAATTGCTGGTAAGGTTCCATGGTCACGGTCAAACTGGTGAAGTGTACATGGGATGGAAAGGGTCTAATGATCATATGAGCGATTTTTACGTTCCAGCAGCTGATAACCCAGTCACTGGGCCTGGTATTCAGAAAAGGATGGAGCGGGGGCAACGGAGGGTTTTTGGGCTACATTGGGGGCACTGTTCATGGCAGAGAGTCTATATAAGGCATTCACAATTTGAATTAGGCTGGCATCCCCATCCAACACATGGGACATAGCATTGCATAGTTCCTGATATGGTTTGACTGCCGCCGTCATTGCTATACCTACATCCTCAGTGGTTAAAATATTAGCCCCAAGTAAAACGTGAGCTTCCGCCAAAAACTGCACAGCAAATTCTGACAAGGTCTCATTTTGGTTAAACTGTGTAGTCATAAATTTGGCTTTCCGTTGAGACATCTTGTTAGTGCCTCCAAACAGCTGAATAACTATTGCTTTTACTTGTGCATAAGACACCAAGCTATCTGGAAGAAAGCAGATCACTTGGTCAGCACTTTCCACATCTAAAGAGGACAGTAACAACTTCGCCTTTCGTTGATTGGTAGCCCCTTCCACAGCAAATTCAAAACGTTTAAATACCCATGTAGGTTTCTGTTATGACTGAAAGGAGGTAACTTTTCAATACAGATGAATTCACTCGGCTCTCAGGTTCTGCTGCAAGGGGCAGGCGAGCTGGTTTTGGAGCGACTATGGGAACCATCATTTGGTATGTTATCATGTCGCCGTCCAGATGAGCTTGAACTTGTCGAAGCAGAATCAAAAGAAGTGTCATCATGTGGGGGGTCCATCGTACTGCCCAATGGATACTCGCTTGCTGATCCATAACATTCTTTCCCTGAGTCGCCACTAACTGCCCTATTTCCCCTGGCTCCAGTACTCCCTGTGAACTGTTCACTAATCAGCTGTTCCATTTTGACCAAAGCACATCTATACCGTCCATCCTGCCATCCTTATTGCTGTGTGTTATATTGCCATTGCAATTCTCAGTGGAATTCCTTTTCCTTATTCAGTGTTTGTTCCATAGTTTGTAATATTGAAACAACTTCCTCAATTCTATTCTGCAGGCGGGTTTGTTGTTGTCTTTAGTTTTCCACTTGCTGGTTGGCATTGTTTATTTGGTTGACAAGGAAAGATCGTTCCCACACTGATTTCTCATTGGCCCATTGAAGGGTATCAATGCGGAATTGCAGGTCCGCATACTCACTTGTCTCACCAATAGGGAGAGGGGAGGCTCTTTGGTGTTCCACCTGACTAACAACTTCCAGTCATGTAACTCGACAAATGAGTTGGAGATTCTTGGTGGACGTTGACCTAAGAATAAGCGCGCTATCAGACGTTTGCTGGGTATTCCATTTGATATGAAGTTGTTTTAATTCTATTGATAGAGAGCTGACTTGGGCCACCAATTGCAGTTCCATCAGGGTCATTCTTTCCTTGAGCTGAGCAATCATGGCTTCAAGAGCTTCTGCCCATTTAGCTAGCTCCATCATACAGTGCTCGGTATTATTCCCCAAGGTTGTCACATCCTGAATCCACTCCGCGGATAGGCCATGCTGTTCCAGTAGTTCTCTTATTACTCGAGGTAATTCTGAGTTTAACTCTGTGATAGAAGGTCCAATTGATGGCGAACATCCCTGAAACAATGATCCATCTATGCTAGCGCCCCTTGTAGTTTCCAAGAATGAACAATCAAGGTGGTCCAGTAGGAGGTGAATATTGTGCTGTTGTGCTTGAGTGAACCGCAACACATCTCCAATTTCAATGTTATGGCGAGCCAGGACACGTAGTATCTGGCAAATCAAAGGCTGCACATAAGCGACTAAGTATTCCTCAATCCCATGAGTACTGAGGCGGCGAGTTAACCCTGTAGTAGTGGCGTCCAAATAAGACATATACAGCGCATATCAATTTTCTTGATCGCGTTGGTTATAAAACAAATCCTGGCATTTTCCCCACTCTCATCCTCATATAAGCAATGCCCGTGCAACAACCATTCCATAATAATTCTTAGTTGTTGTGGGTTCACATTCATAAAGCATCCATGTTGGTTAGTTGTCAAGTCCGGGCAATTCTTGAATTGCACAGTAATCATAATTTCATCATCCCCTGGTTCAGTAACAGTAAACAATGTCAGTTCCAAGTTAGGTGTCCTCTGAACTTCTTCAGCATGCTGTGCTCGACCCCAATCAGGTTAGGTTGGAACAAATGAGGATTTGTCATTGTATTTTCCCCGCTATAGTTGCTAAGTGGCCCCCCATATTGAGCACCACTGTTGATTTCTTGGCATCTAGGTCCACTGTTGGCGAGTTGGATTTGCACAGGGTATAATCACTGAGCAACCCAATCAAATGATATGAGGATCGCCAATTCTTAAAATAAAACTAAATAAAATATATATGGAGCCATTGCCCCTTATTTCTTTCTTTATTTTTAGATGTCTCGCAGACTGTTCTGCACTTCTTCTTCCTCATAAAATACTATCCCCTCTTTAATGTTCCATCAGGCTCTTTATACCTCAATCCCCATCTGGATGCATCCTCAGCTTGGTATCTTCTATTCTTCTTCCTTATTTGAGTTGCTCTCATTCATATTGAATCTCAGCGTGATTCCTCTTTATTTGCCAAATGTTCTCAATTTGTTTAATTATAATTCGTGTATCCCATTTTTGTAAATCTCAAGACTCATCTCAATTCCACTGTGATCCACCAATATGGGTAGCGTATCATCCAGTCATATCAACTTCCCGACACCATGTCAGACATTAGTGTCAATTCCTCATCTGATATACATATGAATGGACCAACCAGTAATGTGAATAATACTCCATTGCTACTCCACTGCTCCCCAGGACACTTGAGCGACTAATGTCCCACTAAGTGAACTGCATATGGTAACTCCCTCCATTCATCAATGGGATGTCACAAATCTATGCAATCCTGGGTAATAACTCCGCCTTTAATATCAGCCCTCAGATATGCTTCCATTACAGCGGTGAACAGCTTATTAATTTATACTTAGAAGATATAACAACAAGTGCAGAAGCAGATGACTAAAACTACTAATTATATCAAGCAATTTGCTAACTGGAAACGCTATGTAGCCCCAAGCTACCAAGCAGGTGACCTCATTATGGCAAATACAGAGAAATCCACCTCAAGGTTTCATGCCAGAAGCTGGCATGTACGAGAGCAGTTTCATTCCACATCAGCAAGGATCTGGCCAATGGGTCTTTCGTTGTAGAGCTCGCCCTTCCTTGGAAAATCTAAACAGCTTTCCATGCTTACATGCTTTCAGCATTTGCGCTCTCTTGGCAACAAGCCGAGGGTGATTGATTTGGTTACTCATAGGTTCCAGGCAGGACAACTTTGTTGTAACTTAACCTTTTTTAGATGTATGGAGGTTCCTAGCAATTCAAATGGCTGTATATAATTTATTCCTAGAGCATTGGGTTTTTAAACTGTATATAAAGATGGGTTGTAAAAAGTACTTTATTAAGAAAAGATTAGTACTATATAAAGTACCAAAGGGAAAATCAGAAATGTGATGAGAGATAGGCAAATACCACGTGTGAGGGTGGAAGGAGATTCAGGAATGTGATGAGTGATAGGCAAATACCACGTGTGAGGGTGAAAGGAGATTCAGGAATGCAGGAGGCAATGACACAGTCCAGGTTAAGAGTTGTGGAGATTATGATCTTTTGTTGAAGGCTGGACTGAGATCAAATAATGGTAACGCAATTAAATGGTTTCTATTATCTGTTATGTGGAAGCCAAAAGATCATAAGGCATAATATGTGGTGTGAGGTGGTTAAATGAGATGACTAGATGATTTTAACACTGAATAAGTCCTCAAGCCTATCATCAGGATAAATAGTGCCTTGTCTTGGGCATTTTTCCTCTCTCATAAGACAGTGGAGCACTAATGGAGCAATTTATCTAGATTAAGTTGGGATGTAAAATCTTTGTTATTATAAAAAATTTTAATGCTTGAAAACATAAGAGTATTAGTGATTTTGGGCCTTAGGCATGATAAAACGTTGGTAGATAATTGATAAAATAATTAGCAATAAATCAATTAAATATCAATTAGTGATTATAAACTGATGTCAATATTATCTATAGTAAAATAAAAATTAATTAAAGTAATTATTATAGCATAACCCTAAAGTTGAGGCTTAACCTAAATTAAGGAGAAGTCTGACACATGCTTTCCACAGTCAAAGGTAAAAGACTGGTGGAGGCCAGAATGATACTGATATAGGAGCGCTAGAAAAAATGGTGGAGGAGGTCCTGGACTCCTGCAGAGAAAGCGTGGATTTTAAACTTAGTGTCCATGAAAGAGTATCAGATAGATTAGAACAGCTGTATCCCACTTGAGACTACGCCAACTACCAAAAATCAATTAAGGACTTCCACACCTGAAAATATATGCACCTGCACTCTCCCCTCCCAAGGCGACTGGAATTGCAGCCATAGACTCCTCTTTCCACAAAAAAAAACTATCCATTGGTATAGATATAGAAAGATGTAGATCCTATTTTCTAGGAAAGGGTAATGCAAGAGTTCCTACTGAATCCATAAGGTTGGACAGTATTTTGTATCCTTTCTTGTTTAAAGAAAGGGAAAGCTCCCTCAACATTATTACTATAGAAAATAGCATACATGGTGCAACCCTTTACAAGTGATTGGTGGCTGTTGCTCCCCCTTGATCGAGTCCATCCCAACCCTGTATTGATGGGTAAACAACCACCTCATTAACGCCAAACCATGAGGCATATTTGGCCAAAATTGAGAATGTATGCCATGGAATTTATAAAAAGGTGGATTAAAATCAAATCCCACAAAAGTATTGAATCACTATATTCACCAAGAAAAAATCCCCAAGCATATAAATTAATTGTCCCAAGGATGCAATGATTGAGCAAATTTTTGCATATGAGACAACCTCAGAGGAGATCATGGAAAAATGTCAGCAACCTCAAAAAAGTGGAGAGAATCCCTAAGTTTGTATCCAAATAAAACATCCACTGTTTCCAATTCCAGAGACTCCAAAGAATAAAAGAATACTAAGCAGAGTCTTTGGTCAAGTTCTTGGCATTCATTAGAATACTTGACTACCACCCAATTTTCATAGAGGTTCTTAGGACAACCTCCCACCTTACCATACCTGTATATAAGACTAGAACTCTGTCTATAGTAAAAATGCTGGGTTATTTGTAATTTCTTTAATAAATTGATTATTTAAAAAAAACTTTAGAAATTTTAAATTAGAGGATATTGCCCTCATCAACAATATTGGCGCAACCTATAAAGGGCTGCCATTCATAGATCTAGGGGATGTCAGTAGTTATTTCCTTAGTATTTGATGTAAAATTCGCTGTAGATGACCAATTCTAATCAAGTTTGGGGTTTGACGTCTCAGTCTAACAAGATTATTAAAATATTGTCAAAGATATCCAATTTTAAATTAGATCAACAATAGACCCTTCAAAATTATTAACCTCATATGACTGAAGGGGCTAAACATTCCAAAAAGGCTAAGCATTCTGAATGAGCTGAGCCTTTGACAAGAAGTTCGATTCTATTTAATAAATTATTTTCAGTTCTGACAATCATAAACATGTTAGTAATAATCAGCAATATTGGTCCTCTAAAAAAAGATCTTACCTTGTTTAAAGCACGAAAATCTTTACAAAAACCTACTAAAGTCACTCCTATAAATATTTCTAAATTTTTACTAATAAAGACACCAAACATTTTGCTTCTCTAAGCTATATTTTGGTCCCTTAACGAAGATCATATCGCCTTTTGGACTTCATTATTGCAACGAAACTAAGAGCTTTGTTTTCTTATTTTCATATATTTGCTAGAGCCATAAATCTAATAATTATGTAGCCTTTGTGAAGTCAGCATATATCAATTTCTTGTGAAATTCCAATACCAGTGTTCTCTGCCAAGTTTGCTTCCAAGGCTATTTGATGAAAATATAATTTCATGTCAATAATTACTATTAGCAAAAAGGTTTTTCCTCAGAGGAATTGATATGTATCATGAAATGGGTGCATACCAACAGGCAGGAGATGCCTTCTGTTAATATCACTGATCTTCATTTTCAATCGTCTATGGATTTAACATAGAGGGCCATGGCCATACCAATTATCAATTTCAACCTGCTGATGTGGAGGAAACAGTTAAAGGCTTATTAAGGGGGCTATTCATCCAGGCGCGCGTCCTAACCAAAAAATGAGCTTCTAAAGTTTTATCTAATTTGATGGAATTATACAACAGAGCTGTCTTACAACATGCTTAAGTTGGGTTGGCCAGAACATAGTAGTATCTCAAGAAGTATGTGCATCTCGTCATTTATCTATTTAATTCAGATTTTGGGTTATGTCATCTTGAGATTCAACTCCAGTTGACTATGGCTAAATAGTTTCATTCTCAGCTATCCTCTTTCTATAATACCGCTTCTAACTTCAGTCATGATAATTGGGAAGCTATAGTCGACAAAAGAGAAATCAATGAACTACATAGCCAACTTTTTAGAATTGACAATGGAGTTGTGAGTTATTTAGGCCAAGAGGTATCTCAACAGATTACTGAAAATGTTAAACTTATCCAAAAGCGAATAACTACCATTGAAGAAAGGTCTACTATTTGACTAGGACAATTATGGAACCAAAATGAGGATCATTTTGCTGAACTAGATGGATACTTCAACAACTCGTCCAAGTTGTGGATAATAATCAAGAAGGTAGAACTGGTCCTATAGGTTCTCTTGGACCTTTGGGACCTCCTAGTTCTCCCTCTGCAATATCAGGCCCTACTAGCAAACGTGGTCCCCCAGGACCTGCTGGTCAACGTGGTTCTCCTGGCTCTGTAGGTCTTAAAGGTTCTCAAGGGCCCTTGGGACCCCCAGGTCACCCGGCCCAACAATGTCACTTAATGATAATGAAGCTCAGAATCAATTAGTAACACGAGTTCAAGCTTTAGAAAAACAAATGTGAGCCATAGCTCAGGGATGTTTCTTATCTTTGGAAGGACACCCAAATAGCCAAGATTAATTGTTACCCAAATTATTGGACGGTGTTGACAATGCTCATCATCTATGCAACACTAATCAATCCACTCAAGAAACTCAGTTTGCAATGTTAACTGCCTCCATTGAAGCCTAACTGCAAAATATGGAGTACTTGAGAATAAGCAAGAGGAAATTCTCTCAGAAATTTCTATTTTAAATTTATCTTCTTCAAATGACTGCATTGCTCAATAGGTCCAAAAAATTACAGGATAATCTTAACAATTTATGTCAACAAGTTGACCAAATTCCTACTCAAGCCCATATCCCTGAGTCTGAACCCTCCAAACTGATCCAGTACTGGTATTGGGCATTCACATATTAAGCAGTGAACCCAACTCTTTCATACCTATCTTTAAAGATTAGTATGAGCCAGATGAAGGTGGTATTCACTCTTTTCTATTTGTTTTTGAGCGAGCAATAGACGGAGCATCAGATCAGCAAACAAAATGGCATATTACTTCTTGTTTAAGTTGATTACTCAAGAAAACATAGCCTCTATTTTAAGGTTTGCCATACGTGGGCTCAAGTGAAAACTGCGCTTATTAAGGAATTTGGAAGCGAACAAATTCTGTCTAATAAAAAGAAAGCCTTCATGAGCATCCAAGTTAAGTGAGGAGAGTCGATTCAAGAATTTGCTAAGTGATTTTATCATGACGCCCAAACTCTCAGTACTTGTGATTGTATTACTTTAGATGATGGCATTTCTGCTGTGATGAGTGCTTTTGCTTCTAGTACTCGGTTTTTACTTTAATTAAAGTCTCTTAAAGGTAATTTCCGGTCTGATCTCGACATAAAAGAGGCGTTGATAGAGATCCCTAACGGTTTGGTGCACTCATCCTCAGCTAGTAACCCTCGCTTCTATAATCATGCGGTGCCTCCTAGACCCAAACTTAAACTAAAGAAGGATCCTTGAAGCTATTGCGGACTAGTTGGTCATAATGAACATCAATGTTGGAAGAAACAAGCTGACGAGTTGAAAAGAGGAGTCAGCATAGGGCAAGAGGTCCCCTGTGCTGACCTACCTTCTTTGCCTCAATCTCAAATTTCTAATACTTCTGCGGATTGTTATGTGATATCTACTCCAGATGAACTTGATATCCCTGATGATTTAGTCAACAAAGATACTATTTCTTCTTATGTTTCTATTTCATTTTCTAATCCTATTTAACCAATTAGTCCTTCAGTATTTTCTATACCACATTTTGGTACTGATGTGACTCTGGTGGAGGTCATGGTACACAAAGTAAAGTTATAGCGATCATCAACATGAGATCTCCCATAAATGTGATCTCATCCTGGATTATGAAAAAAATCAAGAATGCGCCGGATCTGAAACAATCATAAAATATGGAACTGCTGGTCCTTTGTATACTAAATCCATAGGAGCTTATTCTTCCCTTACAATGCGCTGTGGGAAATTAGATATTTTGGCCTCTGCAGTAATTTTAGATAATAATTGTTATAACTTGCTTATGATTGCCAAATTCCCTATTGATTTTGATGTGATAATTATTCCTAAAGACATTTATTTTTTTTAATTGGATATCAAGTACCTTAAATTATAAAAGATGTCCTAAATGACAAGAGCAAACTTAAACGATGTGTTTGTCTAATGGAATATCCTGACTCCATCTATCATCTTGAATAACAAATATTGGGACCTAAAACTATTCTTCCTCCTCCATCAGTTTGTGCATCAGAAGTTATGCCTTTATACTCTATCAAGATGATTAATATTCCTCCTAAAGCTCAAGTTATAATTTGTATTGGAGTGCAAGTATTAGTGCCAGCTGATCATGTATTAGAGATCTCAGGTAGCCTTAATTCCACCCATCTGGAGGCCTTAACTTGTCCTGGTATCCTTGATTCCACATATAATGGAACTATTCTATTTTATAGTTAATATAACCTCTCAACCTATGCAATTGAATTGAAACAAATCTATCACTTAAGTGCATCCTACTCCTGTAAATGAAATATTATTTATCACTGATGTGGGGAGTTACGTGATTTTGGGTTGGATGACCCACTTATCATTGCTAGAGTTATATTTGAATATGGAGATTCATTTACTCCAAAAAAAGAACAAGCAGCAGAGGCTTTAATGAAAATATGCAAATATTTGCAAATGGCTCTTGTAAGTCATGGAGACCAGCCTCAGCAACTGGATATGGAGCAACATCCCTTCTGAACAAAAAGAGGTCTTAAGGGCCAGGTGGACCCTCTGTCACAGTTGATTGACTTGGCACACATGGTAGATGAGCGCTGGGTGACTGCTCCCCCCCCAGGATAACCCCTTCCCACCTCTTCCCCCTCCTCAACCCTGGTAAGTTTAATAGAGGGATTCTGCAGAGAGATTGAGCACACCAGAGGCCATGGACAGGCCCCTGGGACCCCCACTCCTCAGGCAAACTATGTCAAAATTTTGGGGAAATAGCATTTACTAACATTGGAGCCTGGCCTGCAAATTCTGGTCTGGGAGCCGGTCCAGACTGACCTGCACCAAAATCAGGTTGGGGAACAACTTGGATCTTGAACCAGGTATCAAACGACTCAGACTAGTTGCCCCAACTCTCCTGGACAGATCCAGGAAGTTCAGATCGCATGAATATCCCAATTGAGAGTTCAGAACAGGTCTTAAACAACTCAAACCAATGGCCCATGCCTCCCAGGATGAATTCAGAAAATCCAAATCTTATTAACAGGCCAACTCAGATGACCAGGACCTGGATTGATACCGTTGACTTGGTTTGGTCCCAAGATTGTGGAAAAATTTGCAAAAGTTTTTTTTTGTTTTGCTGAAATCTCAAGTTTCACTCTACCCCCTCTGTGCCAGCCAACCAACTCCCGTCGCTAAACCCCAAATAACCAATCCCATGATAACTCCCTCATGAAATTTTCCTAGTACTTAAGGCAACTTCCCTGCCCAGGGGCAGTTGTCAGTTCATTCTCTTATCTTCTGTGATTTGCGCTTAATAAAGTTTAAAATCCCCATACAGCTTGCCATGGCCTCCATCTGCCTTACTTTTTACTAAAAATTCTGCTGATTGATCCAGCGAAAAGTGCCATCACCCAAGTTTGTATACTGAAGTTTTCCAACTGGATTATCTGGTCGCTTGACCCCACCACATGGCAGCAGAGCATAAACACAATAAACTGCTTCACCCCAGACAACAAACTCACTTTCTTGTTTTTTATTGTGCTTCCATTTAATGCAAACCCTCCCATCCATTCTACTATTGACTTTGTCCCAAACCATACCCATGCTGGAGCAGCACCAGAGCGGCCCTTTCCCACTACTCACAGACTCAGAGCCCACAACCATCTCTGCCGCTGATGGCTCAGCCTGCCTGTGGGACCTGAAGCACCCCGTCCAGGGGAAGCCTAGTCCCAACCCCCTTCATGGGTCACATTCCCCCTCCGTTCTCACCTCTGATCACACGGCTGCCCCTGTGCCGCCCCTCACTGGCGTGCAAGCTCTTCTGTTTGAATATGAAGGCCAGCAACCATGAACCCTGGAGGAGTCATCATCCTCCCTGCCTCTTCTGCCCTTGGGTGTTGCCCCCACAAGAATCATGGTTGCCCCCATTGCAACCATCTATATGCCTTGGGGGCCTTTGGTATGTTAATAAACTTTTACTTTACTCACGTCCCCAATAGAACTTTACTCTTACAAGTCCCTTGGACCACTGTGCCTATGGCGTTCTGGGCTTTTCATTGGGTGCTTGCACACCCCAACTGGGAGCCCAATCTAATTCTTATCAGCTGAATCCATGACAGCTCTAAAGATTTTGGGTTTATAAAAAATGTGCAGCATCAGGTAAAAATAGGGGATATACCTCCTATTTGATCTTGGCCTTATCAAAAATTTATATTTGAGGAGGCTCAAATTTTAGTGGAATTAAAACAGCTCCTTTTAGCTGGACTATTAACTCCTTCTCAAAGACCATGGGCTCCCCCTCTACTTCTTATCTGTAAAAAGAATGGATATCATAGAGTGGTTATGGATTATTGTCGTCTTAATGTTGTTACATAAAAAATTCATATCCATTACCTTGCATTGATGACTCATTAGACTACTGTCTGGATCACAGTTAATTTCAGTCATGGACCTTGCTGGTGGTTACTGGAAAATTAAACTGTCTCCTGAAGATCGTCAGAAATGCGTCTTAATTTCTAGTGATGGGTTATTTTAACCTACTCATATGCTGCAGGGGCTATGTAATGCCCCTGCTACTTTTCAAAGGTCCATGGATGGCTTGTTTGGTGATTTGAAGCTTTTCTGCATGCTTATTTATTTAGATGATGTTACTGTTTTTCTCATACTTTCAACGAGCATTTAACACCTTTGAAGGAAGTATTTAACAAAATGCGCTGAGCTTCTCTTAAGCTAAATCCATATAAGTGTTCTTTTTTTAAAACTGATATGGAATTCTTAGGCCATAAAGTTAATTACTATGGAATTTTACCCTTATATGACAAGGTTCAAGCTATTATGGACATGCCTGTTCCTAAGAGCTTATGTAATTTTCAAGAGTTTTTAGGGACAATTGCCTATTACCAACGATCTATCCTCCACTTTGATGACATTGCAGAGCCCTTAGTTTATTTACTGCATATTGAAGTTCCCATTTATGAGAAAAAGTCACAACAGCAAGCATTTGATCTTTTGCATCAAGCTTTAATTGGTGCCCCAGTTTTAGCTCATCCTGTTTTTTCAAACCCTTTTCTCTTATTTACCAATGCCAGTGATGTAGCTATTGAGACTATTCTAGCTCAGCATGACTCCAACCTAGTAGATCATCCTATTGCTTTTTATAGTAAAACCATTTCCAAAGCAGAAAGCAACTATAGCATTATTTAGAGGGAGTGCCTTGCGGTCCTATTGGCCATCAAATATTTTTGTCCTTATCACTATAGCAAACATTTTACTTTGATCACGTCACATCTTCTTAAAATGGTTGCAACAAATGAAAGATCCTGATGGACGCTTATCTAGATGGGCTCTAAAACTTCAGAATTATTTTTAATAAAACATTGTGCTGGAGCTATACACCAAAATGCTGACGGACTTTCTTGGGTACCTATACAAACCCTATTCACTGCTGAAGATAATCGCATCTTTGACCTAATTGGCAGACCTGAACTATGGTATTGTGAATCTAAGGACGTTATAGTAAAGTTACAATCTTTAACCAAGGATACTCAAATTAAAGAGGGAAATCTTTATAAGATGTCAGGATCCAAGTGGCTATATTTTATTGACCTTCCGCTAGGACTGATACAATTATGGAGGGTCATTAATCCATATGGCATGGAGCTGTCACCAAGATCTTACAGTGGGTGAAGGATCGATGTTATTGGGATAATATGCTGAAAACTTTGCGCAATGTGTTGTAAAATTGTTTTATCTGCCAAAAACAACGTAGTGGGAATCCAATCTATCAATATAAAATTGTGGGACCCTTGAAATCTTTTTCCCTTATGAGTCTAAATGTAGTTGGTCCCCTTTCTACCGCTACTTATGGACATCATTATATCATAATAACTATTGACCATTTTACTAATGGGATTGAGGCTGTTTAAGTTTTTACTGTCACCTCTAAGTCTACAGCGTCTTTCCTCTTCAAACAAGTTTTCTCCTGTCATGATAGCCTGAAAGTAGTATTATAGATAATGGAACCAATTTCGTTTAGCAATTAATATCTGAGCTCACTAAATTGATGGGTACATATCAGTCATTTACAGCTCCTTAAAATCCTTTCACTAATGGTGCATTTGTATGAGCTAATACCCTTATAGTCATTATTTAAAAGATGGCCCCAACCGATCCTGGTAGTTGGAATCTCTATTTACCTAGTGTGATGTTGGACTACAGGGTTAGCTATCATCATATAGTCAGAATGTCTCCCTTCAAGGCTCTTTACAGTCAGATTTTTATTTTACCCTCAAGTGTACAACCTATACTTGATACTGCTACTCCTCAAACTAATGAATTAGCTATGAGAAGGTAAGCTGACAAAGTTATCAGGATGCAAGCCTTAGATTTGAGCTCTCTTTCTACAACAACTTTAAAATAAAGAACTATGACAAATGCTAAATAGCCTATGTTAACTGAGTATCAAGTAGGAGATCTTGTACTCTTTTATCATTATAGACCTGGAGGACAAATCCACAAACTTGATACCTTATGGTCTGGTCCCTATTGTATTATCTATTATCAGGGTATTGAACACTCCATTTCAGCTATTGATTCTGGGAATGTTATCATTAGAGTTCACAGCAGATTTGTTTGATTACGTTCCCCCTAGGCAAATCTTAAAGGGCCATTGTTATAATTTCACCTGAGATAACCAATTCTAATCAAGATCAGAGTTTGACATCTTGGTCTAATAAGATTATTAAAAAACTTGCAAGAGATTTCAATCATAATCTAGATTGATAATTGACCCTTCAGAGTCTTGGCCTCATCTGACTAAAGGGTCTAAGCATTCTAAAGAGGCTAAGCATTCTGAAGGAGACAAGCCCTTGATAATAAGGTTGATCCCATCTAAGAATAATCTTATCAGATCTGACAATCATAAACATATTAGTAATAATCAGCAATATTGGTCCTATAAAAGAAAGGGTCTTACCTTGTTTGAAGCACAAAGATCCTTAAAAAACCTACTAAAGCCACTCCTTTAAATCCATAAATTATAAACTAATAAAGACACTAATTATTTTGCCTCTTGAAGCTATATTTTGGTCCCTTAACAAAGATCATATTTTCTTATGGACTTCATTATTGCAACGAAACTAATAACTTTGTTGCCTTATTTTCAAATAATTGCTAGAGACACAAAACTAATAATTTTATAACCTTTGTAGCGCTGGAATATTTCAAAAGTCTTGCAAAATTCTAGTAGTGTTCTCAATGTTAGCTTTTCTTGGCAGGGATAATTAAGAAACCTACCTAAAACGTTTTCACACCAACCACTCGCCCTAGAGTACCCACATGCTAATCCCTGCCTTAGATCAAGCATCTAGAATTCCAATTCATTCCGCCATACCCAAGACCCAATAATAAAAATGCTGCAGCAAATAAAAAAATCTAATAAGATACTAGAGGAATCAGAATCAAGATATGACAACTGCACCCCATTATCAGAGGAAACCCAGACCAACTCTGATTTCAAGTCCAGTATCCATTAAGGATGGTCAATACAACCACCCAACTAAACTAACTAGCCTCTCCTCATCTCAAGAGGAGTGGGTAAGTTTACTACCAATTCTCATTGTTTGTTCAGAATGAGGGTGAAGTTTATAAATCAATACTTCCCTCACCCATCCCCACATAGATCCTATTTGCAAATTATCATAATGCAATGTTGTGTGGACTATGGATGCTTTTGTGAGTATTGGAATACTCTGATGGAAGCCAAGTCTTTCCTTAACATGTCAGTTATCTGACACCTCCATTCACTAAGTGGTCATTGCATGATCAAATTTGTCTAAAATTTATCATTTATAGAGCGTTAATCAAAAGGGATAAGGTTGTGGTCCTTCTTAAAACAAAAACAGAGATTTGTCATTGCTGCAAAAAGTATCACTTTTTATTTTTTGTATTTAACTCTCAAGTATAAGGTAATGTAAGGTAAATATCAATTAATAATCTACCAGTTTTGGTGCCAGAGGAGTTGTAGATGGCTTATAAGAGAATATATCAGTTTTATCCTAATCTAGGTTTGAGTAATTTTTAATTATAAAGTCGTTATAAACTAAAAACAAAGCTTTTAATTTACTATACTGGAATATAAAGTCAACCTTTGTGTTTTCTTACTGTGAAGAAGAATAATTAAAGGAAACTTCATGTTGACATAAAACCATAAGACATATTGTCTAATGCTAATGCAATTAATCTGCATAATTAATATGCTTGAATTTTTCCTAACCATATGACAATAGTAGTACAAATTATAAAACAGTTAGCTTTTATTAAATATTTAAAGGTTAGTGTCTTTATAGTATGAATTGATCTATTGCAATGTTCAAAAATATATGATCTGAGACTACATATAGGCTTTTAAGGCTTCTACAGGCTAAGTTCTTTAAGGATTAGATATAAGTTAAGTGCAATATTATTTTTTAATATTTCTTTTAGCAAAACCTTTTTAATTATTAACAACACATATTCTTTATGACTTGATAGCAGGTATTAATGAAAATTTTATGTGCCATATACTTTTTACGAAGATAAGTTAATTGTGCGTTAGCGAACATAAGTAAAAGTCAATTAAATTATTGAAGGGTTATATTTTTATCTAACCTTATCTACTAATTATTAGAATGAATTAGCATTAGCATAGTCTAGTAAATTGCACAGCCACTTCAATTATTTCAGCCTATTTCCTAGGATCTGAAGTTGAGCCTCAATTAAAATGATTCGACACAAAGCTGAAATAAAAAAATCAAGATAAATAGTTCCCATGTTTGATCTTTTGGTGAATTAGCAACTATAAATACATTGACACTGCATTTAAAGTTTATGATTAGCTTAATTTTCTATCTGTTTGCGTTTAGTACTTCAGTGTTAGGCGCCAAAATGAATCGCTTTGGTTCAACGATCAACCTTTTCCACATGAAAGATGACGAAAGATGGCATCAAAAGCCAATCCATTCTAATGAAGACAACGATATAACGTCCTGGGATGGAGTACCATTTGAATTGGAGATACCAATTATACAACTCGAAGCTTACAATAAATAGGATTATAGTTAAGAAATTTTTGTTTCATCTACATTATAAGTTTTAAATAAAAAATAGTATAGTTTATGCCTCTTTTTTATTATAATAAAGAGGGCTAACTTTGAGGTCTGATCTCGTTTTTGAACGCAATATACCATAAATTCTTTATAATAGGTAAGTTAAACATTTTAAATCTTGAATGTAGAATCATAATTAAAACTTATAATGAGGGTTTACATTATATTTTGGACTATTTTATGAATAATAACATATTAAAAATTTATTTGAAATATTAAGATGATTAGGTTTTTAACTCTATATAGTGAGAAAGAACTACCATAGCAAAATAGGCTTATACTAACTTAGATTTAATCAACCTATACTAGTTATAAAGAGTTATCTGACAGTTGGGACCATCTAGTACTAAAAAAAAAGAGTTATCTGACAGCAATAATTTTGTGTGCAATTGATTTACTTTATATCAGGTATCTAATCAGTCTTGAACTAAACTATATCAAAACCATCTGTAAGTTATTCCCTTTGCTAGATATTTTGACTTTCTTGTATTTAATTTTTTTGGCGACTAAAATTACTAAAGAACCATCTTCATTATATGCTTATAGGATAATAGGTTTTACCTAAACTTTATTATTATTTGGGAGTATTGTGGTAGATTGGTACTTTATTACAAGTACTCTGAGACTAACAGCTGAAAGCTAAAAATATCTACTATAATAAAATCTTCTTAATGTCAGCTAGTAAGTTCTACTATAACTAAGAAATAAAATATAAATGGTATAAATCATGGAAACATTCAGAATAGCATAAATTTTCAATTTTTACCCATAGGATATCTAACTGTAACATCTGATACTGAAACTATACCAACTTTGAAAATATGCTTACCATAGTTATTTATATACATATTTGTTTTCATCTTTCCTAAAAATGCATCTTTTATAAACATTAGCATGTAAAATTTATAAAAGAAAATGTATATCAAACAGATTAGTCAAGGTAATCCATTCCCACATATATTAACCTTTATATTTTATTTGTCTATCATCTCAATCAAGAAATATCCTGGTTTTTTTCTGCATCTTCACTTTAATCTAGTTTTATACTATGCAAAGTTTCTTAAGACTTGAATTTAAAAGCTTAAAAAGCTGAATAGATGGCACCAAAATAATATAAATAGGATACAAGTTGAGATAAATATATAAAACTAGAACTAAAACGCAATATTAATAAGTCTAAGAAAATTTACTTATTCTTAAATTAGAATAGATAAAATTATTGAGAGCTCAAATAAATTTTTAAATTTTATTCGAGATGGGCCGACTTGGGGACGATACCGCACCCATTAAGAGGAATCGAAGAAAATGGGAAAGGAGGATAAAACCCGGAAACCTCCATGCGTGGCGATGATGGGCCAGGAACTCCACGGACTGCCTTTGCTATTTGCTATCTCGGTTTGTGGCATTGGTGCACAACGCCAACGGTGTCATAATCGTCCCCTACCCAAAGTTCACTACCGGGATCGAAGTTGGGGAGGCAGTGGCAGTGAGTATGTACTCAACCACTGGGGTATCCTATCCTGAGAGCTCAAATAATAGTGATCAGAATATTATAATAAAACTATATAAAAGGTGTAAGAAAATTATGACATCATATACATTTAAGATTTTATAAGCTATTGTAACATATGGCTTGTAATGTCTTCTAGGCTTACAGTTAATCTGAAACGCTTTTCTTTAATAAAAATAATTTGGTATTTTAGGACTTTAGTAATCTAGTAGACCTAAAAACCCATCTGCCTACTAAACTATAATATTACTATCTAATTATTGCTAGAATTATTAAATCACTTGTTTTTTAATTTAAAAGATTAAAGCATTAAGTATAATTAAGTAAAATCCCTAAAACTGAAAATTACCCAAATATATCTTATGCCTGAACTGGATGAAAAATTTAGAATTTTGATAAGCTATGTTGGCACCACTGCCTCCCGAGTTCGATCCCGGTAATGGACTTTGGGTAGGGGACGATTTTGACTGTGTTGGTTTTGCGCGCCAATGCCCCGAACCGAGATAGCGAATAGCAAAGGTGGTCCATGGAGTTCCTGGCCTATCATACGCCGCGCATGGAGGTTTTCGGGTTTTATCCTCCTTTCCCATTTTCTTCACTTCCCTAATCGGTGCGGTATCGTCCCCAGGTCGGCCCACCTCGAATAAAATAGATAAGCTATGTTGGCAAAAATATTGGATTAAAATTTTTATGGACCATTAACCAATATTACAAAGAGTTCAGTAAAGGGAGTGACAGAAATAAAAGTTTAAAATACTTAATTTCTCATGACCCAAACTATGTCACATGGACCATTAAATGTATACCATAAAAAATAAAGCACTAGTTTATTTTCATTAAGAATTTTAGGGTCACATGTTCTTTAATATACTTTTCTTTGTAAAAACAATCAAATGTTATTCCATGTATTGTTCAGTCTATGGCTGGAGAGTTTACAGCCTATTAAGGCTGCTTTTAGAAAGATAAAAAAATCCAATAAAGACTTCTAATATTAAAGTATAAGCCTCTGAAAGTGAATCATAAGTTAACTATATCCTTTGTATCTATTATATAAAGAAACTTCTAAAATACAAAATAATAATAAACATGTAATCTAATGTATCTTTTTTATTCGAGGTGGGCCAACCTGGGGACGATACCGCACCGATTAAGGGAAATCGAATGAATGGGAAAGGAGGATAAAATCCGGAAAACCTCCATGCGCGGCGTATGATAGGCTAGGAACTCCACGGACTGCCTTTGCTATTTGCTATCTCGGTTTGTGGCATTGGTGCGCAAAGCCACACAGTCATAATCGTCCCCTACCCAAAGTCCATTACCGGAATCGAACTAGGGGAGGCAGCAGTAGAGGTCTCTCTCTACCACTTGGGTATCCTCCCATAAAAATGTCTGGTACAGGAATTGAACTTGAACTTACCCAGAGCAAAAGCAACGCCTTAACTACTAAGCAAGAAAGCCTTAACGTAATCTAATGTAAACTCATTAATAAATATGTATAGCAGTAAAGCTTAGATATAGACATCTAAATATTAATAAAAATTTTATCATAAAAAGCTCTTTAGACTAGACATAGTTGATTTCATCTTTTATAAAAATTACTTAAGATAGGCTTTTTTGATTATAAATGAAACAGAGATTAATAGTGGTTTTATAACAGCGCAAAAAACTTCAGGTATGATTATTAGACTGATTATGACTTATATTTGTTTGAGTTGACAGATTTATTCTTTTTTTGCAGACCATATGTTGCTAAATAGATATATAGAAAACATAAACTGGAGAAAGCCCTTTTAATCATATTATTCTTGTAAATCATATTTATTTTTTTATCTACTAATTTGGATCATTTATTATTCAAATTCAACAATCTGCAATAATAGTCTCATTTTATTAAGATAATATCTGTTAAGGTAAGATGAGAGACGTTTATATAACTATCTCAGTTAAAGGAATTGAACAGTGTGAAATACCATATATATAGTTTTAATGGTGCCCAACACAATAAGGTAGTCCTCCACGCATTTTAAATTGCTATATTCCAAAAAAGAGATGAAAAGAAAAATTCTGCCATAGTGCAGCGGCATTAGCTTAAGAAACAATATTAGAAGGGGAAGATGAGCGAGAAGAATTTTTTTATCCAGAGCCAGTTTTCTCAGGTGGTGGGAAAATGCAGACAAAAAAGGGTTGGAGCGTCAGCAGAGTGAGGTAGAGGGAGATTGAGGTGAGAGTTCTCCTCATCAATAAGGCTAGTGGTGAGTATTGCCTCAATATATTGGGCAAGTTGGTATTTGGCAAAGTTAATAAGTTTGGGCACACAAGTAAATACTTGATGCAATTATAGGTTTGAGGGTAGTTGGGGTAAAGAGTGATGATCACGCCATCAATGCAAGTGTGGCCTGCTCAAATGTTAATTCTTCAATAGCAATCTTTTCCTTGTGAAAGTCTATAGGGAAGTTAGGTATGGGAAAACCTTTAAAAGCGGCTCAAGCGCCATATGGAGGGCTTGGTGGAGGAGGGCTAAAAAGTATGACATACATTGGCAAATATATAAATTGGCAAGCATGTATATGGCTTTTGAGCCATTAAAATAAATTTAGAGAAAGCTCTACTTTTTTTCTTTAATATTCTAGTAGTAAATTTTCTAAAAATAATATTTGTTTTAAAAGTTGGCTGGAACTCAAGAAGAAATATTTTAAGGTATAAATATTTTTAAATTAGTATGGATTTAGAGTTCCCAATCAAGACTTCTACCCTATAGATAGTAAAATCTAATGCTAGAAGAAAATTTACATTCTATTCTTGTCAGGGAATCTATAAGATCTAAATAAATTAATTTTAAAATTTTGTCATAGAAAGTATCATTTTGGGTCTCAGTAAAGCCATAATCTTTTTTACAAGTGTTGGCAATACTTTGGTTTTTATTGATGTGGTGCTTATATTATTGTACTATAGACAGAAAATAAAATTTTAAACACCTCACTGTCATAATGTAATATTTTAATAATACTATTAATTAATATAGATTTCTATCTTCACATAAAACTACAAAAAATGTATAAAATCAGACAGGTTTCATTAGCATATGCAAAGAAGAAGAAACAAATATGAACAGAAACACATAGAGCTGATTTCTTACATGAAAGTATATGTTGATAGTTATAGGGAAAAAACTTATTTGAATTCAAAGAGTCCTAATTTTAAGTTTAGTGTACTTATATATACCTGACCGTCATGGTATTTTTTGTGTGGTAAAGATTTAAGCTTAATGATTGAGGCTGTAATACAAACTCAGTGATTTCTTTTCATTATTTTCCCAATGGCTTATACAAGCAACTTTTACATAGAAAGTTTATATTAATTCTTTTGGTAGTTCTTTTTTCCCTAAGAGCTGCTACATTGACACTTAGTTTATCAGTTTTGATAAACTCAGAGGCTTGTTAAGCTTCCTTGCCTAAAAATCTCATAACGTAAAAAAAACATTAATATGCAGTCTGTTTTTTAACTTATTTGAGGTACACTGACCAGGGGATGGACACTACCAAAATGGAAGCATCAAAAATAACCAAATCAAAAAACTGAACTAATCACCCTAAACGAGCAGTGAGACACAAATGAAAAAACAACCAACCAGGTTGTCATGGTTGGATAACTTAATAGTAATAACTAATGATAAAGATAAGGCTGGGTGACAGGAGGCCCAGAAGACGAAACTTCAGGCTCTTCCTGATCTGAAACACATTTTAGATCAACGATGGGTGCAAGCAAAGCATGCCCAGGTTGGTACTATTGGGGTGAAAAACGCCCAGTCCCTTATCTCAGCCCAGGCACTGAAACAAACAATTTACATTACAAACAAAGATGGTTCAATTTGGTTAATTGGAGAGCAAGGGTTCAAAACCCTTTCAAGTTATGAAATCTTGAACTCGGGTAAAATACAGCTTCAATTGATCACTTATGTGTGAAGGCACTTTTGGTGTATTTTACAAAAATGGATGGAAGCATTTGTTTATTGGAGCGTCAAGGCTTGGGCATACTTCTGCAGAACCCTAATTCCCCTGACCCACTTTAAATATGTTTTCTATGACCAACATTCCTCATTGGTTGACTTTCTTAAATAAAATTTATCCGTTATTTTATGTTTTACTTATGGTTCCTTGGGAGAACTTGGTGGCGGACCTCTTTGAGGAGGTCACCAACTATGTGGGCCACTGCATCCTAGTACAATTTACCAAAATCCCAGGTGCTCCCTTGGGCCGCTCAAGTCCCCTCCAGATTGAGGCACCCAAGCCTACTGGCACAGAGTTACACTTGATTATGGACTCCCCTCTGGGGTCCACTCAAACTGTGCTACTCGTTTACCTGGTACTATATATCATGCTCTACACCCTTGCCTTAGGTCCCTTTTGCACAGGCACTGTTCGAGGTGCCTTGTTTCCCATTCTCCTTACATCTAGTTCCCTATCAGTGTGGGTTTGCATCCCATATCAACTTGCTGGGAAAGAGAGAGTTACAGACACTCACTTGACATTAGTTAACCAACCCTTTTATTAACGTGCATGAGAATTATCTATGTGGGACTTTTAATATTAGTAAACTGGGTGCGCTAGCCATTTGTCACTGCCACGATGGTGCTCACTACAGTTTTATCATTTGGTTTTGTTTTGGTGCGTCTTGGCGTTATTATTGCAACTAACAATTGGTAAGTGCCCACCCTTCCTGCTCATACCTGGTGGTCTCAGACTTTTTGCAATCCTGTTGTCATGATTCCCCACTTTTCTCCCGAGATTCACTTGAAAATTCAACAGGCCTTGGCTTCCCTTGAGCCAAAACCCTCTTTAGGAAATAGTAATTTGCCTAATTCATGTCCACTTTCGTGGGGAATGGATCTGTTGTCCAGGTTGTCTCATGAAGCAGCTGACTGGGTTTTTGTGGTATTCCGCACCCAGCCACTCTTGTGGCAAACAGTGGAGGGATTGGAGCTGGTCTTGAAGCAGAGTCATCCTGATGGAGCATCCTGCTGTTCCTTCTATGAGTTCTTTTCACTGCGTCAAGTGGGTTGGCCAATGAAAGCATATTTAAGTGAATTCTGTGAAAAAACCCAGGCTTTGCCATTAACTGATGAGGTTAAAACGTCATTTCTCTGTTCAACCGTGGACATATCGATGCAAAACTCCCCAATTTGGCAGTTGCCCCCTTACAACTTTGATCAATTTGTCGAAACCCTTTGGGATAGTTTCCCCACCCCAACCTGGGAGGGGCCAAGTAATTTGGCCATCATCAGATCAAACCCTATAAATATGAAAGCCAAAAAGTCATGCACTTCTCTTGAAATGAAGGAATCTTATCCTTCTAATCCTTTGAGTTCTTCTGAATTTGAACCTGAACAGGGGTCTAGCCCTGAGAATAATTTAATGGTTTCAGACGATTCCATCATGATGATGTCACCTGTGGGCGCCCCTATAAATACCGCGTCTTCATCTAGTGATATTTTCTTGAATCGTGAGGTGCTTCCCACTGATTTCCTCCCCATCTCAGTGAAAATTGGGAGCATTGGAGGGTCTGAACCCGAATTTAACCAAAAAGGGGATTCCATTATCATTTTTTTCCCAAGACGTTTCTGAGGTGCATGCTGATGCATCAGTTCTGGCTTGGGGGTGACGGCCCTGGATATTGATGCACACCAAACCATCAGAATAAGTGTGGGTTTTCTGGAGCCTGAAAATGCGTTTTATTTGTGAGTGATTTATCCCAAAACGTGCCGTTTATACGCTCATATGGCCTGGATGAGGACCCTATTCTGGTATATCAGATTACCCTGAGAACCCTTGTTTGACCCCTAACATGATCAGGGGTTCTCAAGAAGTGGAAAAGGAACTTCATTATATAATATAAAGATGTATATGCACCTGCAGAAGGTGTGGTGGGATATGTGGCCTCAGTAGTAAGAGTGGACCACTATCCCTCATCCTTCTATGATTCCAAAACATACCCTGATGGCTTGTTCAAGCCGGAGAGAGAATTTTTTGGTGAATTGGTGGCGTTTTATGCTTCGAATAAATCCCATTCTAGATACTTCTTGTTGACTGCTACCCTTACATCCTCTTTTGGAAAGTTCAGCACAACTATTTTGGTGGATACTGGTGCCTCAAATAATTTTATTGACCAAGACCTTGCTGACTATCTTGAGTTGAGTTACTCACCAGGTGGTATAGTTAGAGGTGGGGCTTCTCAAGGTATCCTCACACTGAACGTCATGGGGTTAGTTGACTTCCAGGTGGGTTCCTATCTATTGTCTTACCAGTTTCAAGCTATCAGAAACCTCTTGTTCCCCATTATTTTGGGTGTAGAGTGATGGCGGAAGTTTGACGTCAGGACTAATTTGAAAGAAAACACTCTATCCTTGTCTTTGATAAATGGTCACCAGTTGATTGTTCCTTTGTCTGAGAATAACGCCCAGGGCAAATTACCCCATTGGCCCAATGTTCCCACTCCTTATCTTGCCCCTTTGCTGAAGCCCTCCGTGGGACTTTCCTTACCTTCCTGTTTGGAGGAGTTGACATCTTCTTTTGATGCAGCTTAAGCTAGTACACTACCAGAACACTCCAAGTTTGATTGTGAACTTAAACTCACTATGGATCTGGTGCACCACTTCTCTTTGTGGAGAAGGCTGATGGAACTTTATGCCCTTGTGTCAATTATGGAAATTTAAACAATTTGACTGTACCCAACTGTTGGGATTTGACCTGCTCACAATCGATTTAATTTGAATTTCCCTACTTCCAATACCTCTCTGAATTTTCCTCTAACGGAGCCTTATTTTCCGCCCCCCAATCAATTTGTTAAAAGGAAGCCTATCGTTGACTCCCCACCTGATCAACATCAGGATGCCGAAGATCTTGCCAGTGGAGGACGTCGCTATCCTGAAAGGATTAGGAGGAAAACCTCACCTACAAATAATCGCACCTTTTCTTAAATAAAGTTACATTTTTATATCTAACTCGTTTTTAGTTTACTTATTTCTAGAGCCTCTGTACAGCAAGCTCCTCTCCGACTGTCAACTTCCCCAGTTTAATACAATAGGTCCCTCATCACCTATTCTCAAGCTTATATTAAGTTAACAGCACCTACCATTAGAGTTCCCAGCTCTCCCCACTATCTGCTCGCTGTGGGACCTTTTAACCCATCCAATTTGGTACGCTTTGGGGGAACTATTAATCTCAGCTACCCAATCCCAACAAAATAATTGGTGCTCCCTGCCAGGTACTCTCCCAAGCTACCTGGTGAATAAATATATTCACAATGGATGATTCTTGCCAAGACTCTACTTGGCCCCTTACTGAAATATCTAGCATCACCCAATGGGTAACCTCCAATGGAAATCGCGATCCTGAGAACAATGAACCCAATTTTATGCAACTCTGTGCTATGCTCGATATCTGTATTTCAGCCCTAGAACCCCAAAACTATCATTTTCAGCCTACAGATGTTGCTGATACTATTAATCAATTACTTCTAGGTGCCCTTTTCCCTGGAGATCACTCCCATTGTAACCAAGCCTCTGCAGTTCCTGATAAGATGCAAGCTCTATATGAATCTTCCACCTTATCTGGCTCTAAAGTAGGAGTATCTCACACAGAGCAATATTTGTGACAGTTTGTGCACCCCGCCATAAACCATTTAGTCCAAATGATGGGGATCCACCATCAAGAAATCTTGCAACAGTTTACCTTGTCACAAGAGCTACACTCTTACCTTCTAGTTTTCTACAACTTGGCTTCTTCATTCATAAGAGATAACCGTGAGGCTATTCTTGAAAACCGCGCCCAACTTATCTCTATTCAAAACCAACTCTCCCAACTGGATGTGGGAGTGGCTAGCCTGCTTTGTGAGGAAGTAGCTACCCAATTTACTGAGACAACCACCATTATCAAGAGTCAGTTGCAACAAGCTATTATCAACCTCGCCAGCCAACTTAATGCTTTTACCAAACAAATTTTTGAACGAGTAAGCCAGATTGAATCAACTATCCAACCAGCGTTTAATGTCTCAAGCGTGCCTGAGTTTCCAGGGCCCCCTGGCCCTGTGGGTCCCTCAGGCCCCCCGGAAAGCAAGGATCAGCTGGTCCCGCTGGAGTGATGGGGTCCCCTGGTCAGGATGGAAGTGAAGGGCCACCTGGGCCAGCTGGCCCCCTGGATATGGGCATCCAGGCCCTCCTGGCCCTCCAGGTTCAACTGTACACTTACCTTCTCCTCTGGAGGATCCTTCCTCAAATAGCCGCCTTCTTACTCTCAAACAAAATCTTGAAAATATTGCTTGAAAATATTGCTTGAAGCTGTTGGCTAATCTCTCTGAAGGACCTTTTGATCCAAAACTTACTGTTGATGCAATTAAGAAAGGGTTGGATAACTCTTACCATCTTTACGATTCTCTCACTGATAATTTAGCTCACCAAAAAGAAAAAATTGTTAGGTTGGAGTAAGACAATTCTGAGCTCCAAACCCTAGTTCAAAATCTACATGTTGAAATGGAATCAATTCGCAACAAACTTCAACAAAAAGCATTCACTGAGTCTCTAATTGCCCAAATTGGGGCTCTTCAAGATGATCTGAAACATTTTAGACAACAAGCTGATTTAAATCGGAATCCTGTGCCTCCATCCAAATCTGAGCTATCTGAATTCAATCAACTTAGCCCAGTAGGCGTTAATGTTATTTCAGCTCCTGTGAGAACTATGTTTAAACCTTCTTTTAAAGACAAGTTCACCCCGGGGGAAGGAAGTATTGATTCATTTCTATATATTTATGAGAACGCGATGGAGAAAGCTCCTGATTGACAAAAGGCTAAATACTTACCCTCTTGCCTTAGTAGATCTGCCCAAGAAATTATGGTGCCCCACCTCATGAGATGCAGCACTTGGGATGAGGTGAAAGCTGCGCTTATTAAGGAAGTTGGTAGTGATCTCACCTTGGCAAATCAGAAACAGGCCTTTATGAGTAATAAGTTAAGACATTGCAAATCTCCCGCAGAGTTTACTGCTCAATTATACGCTGAGGCTCAGACATTGGTAACTAATAACTGCCTCATTCTCAATGATGCTGTTGCTTCTGTCCTGTCTGCTTTGGAGTTTAACCCGCAGCTCCTTCACCACATGACTTCTGTTAAACAAAGCTTTACTTCTATTTTAGATATTAAGGAGGCCCTTCTTGAAATTCCTACTTCTGTAGTTACTGCTGCTCCTGCTTCTGCCTCACATCCTCAAATTCGTGTGGTGAACAACAATGAGTCTGGAAAAACCCAAGCTCAACACAAATTCACCTATTGTGGCCGTCGCAACCACACCATTCAGCATTGTTGGACAAAAATGGCCGAAGAGAAAGAAAAAGAGGGGTCAGCATAGGGCGAGAGGCTCCCTATGCTGACAACTTTACTGCGCCTTGAGAACAATAAGTTCATACTGTTTCCACTGACCTTGTTGGCCCTAGTGCTCCTGAAGAGGAAACCCCTATTGAGCCTTCCATTGATATTAAACCTAGCGATATTTCTTCTTATCCTCTTTCTAAGTTGGCCCCTGCAGCTATATATTCTATCCCAGCTCAGTGGGGAGTGATGGTAACCTGTATTGAAGCGGTGGTTCAAGAGGTGAAGGTTCTTGCTATTGTTGACTCTGGCTCTCTGATTAACATCATTTCTTCTTGACTAATCAGAAAAATTAAGATTTAGCCTGATATCAACCACTCATCAGAATATGGGACTGCTGGTACCACATATGCTCGAGCTATAGGTGCTTACTCCCACCTGCCCCTAAAGTTAGGCGGCCTACAGCTCTCTATTCCTGCTGTAGCCTTGGATAATAATAGCTATGAACTCCTATTGGGTACTGGGTTTCTTATGGAACATGCCGCCATTATTAATTTTAAGGGTAATTTCATTTCTATATCAAGATACCGTGTCCCTTTACTTTTAACTTCTTCTCTCAAGGAAAAAAGGAAGTGGAAGTTGAGGACGTGCCTGCTCAAGTCTCCTGATTCTGTTGAGCGTTTAGAATATCATGTGTTGGGGTCCAAAGTTAAGTTGCCCCCTCCTGTGGTCAAGGCTGAGGAGGGGATGCCTTTACATTATCCCCAAGTCCTTACCATACCTCCGCAGGCCCAAATCCTGGTAGACACTGGGATCCAGTTGGTTCCCCCTCCTAATCATTTGCTTGAGGTATTTAGTTTACCTAACCCTTCTGCATTATAAGCTCTCCCCTGTCCAGGGGTTTTAGTTCCCTCTTATCAAGGCACTGTCACTGTTCTTTTAGCCAACCTCTACCAGTCTCCTAAAGTCATTAAGCTGAACCAATCTATTGCTTACGTCCGCCTCCTACCTTATAACCAGGTGATGGGGGTTCATGGCGTTGGGGCCCTTCATGACTTTAGGGTTAGAGGAGCCTCCTGTTGTTGCTGCAGTGCCTGTAATAATTAGTTCTGATTTGTCAGCTGAACAAAAAGTGGCTGCTGAATCTTTGATTGATGAAGTTCAGATATTTTCTTCTCAGGCCCTCATGATTATGGCCATATGCAAGGCGTTCAACACCAAGTCAATACTGGAGATGCTGCTCCTTTTCGCTTTCAACCATATCGCAAATCAAAAACTGAAGAAGCCCAGGTTACTCCTGAATTAAAGAAGTTGCTCAATGCTGGCCTTCTTCAACTGTCACGTAGTCCCTGGTCCTCCCCTCTCCTGTTGATTAAGAAGAAGGATGGGAGCCATCATGTTGTTATGGACTATCGACGATTGAACTCCATTATGCGCAAGGAAAGCTACCCTTTACCCCGCATTGATGACTCTTTACGCTCCTTATCTGGCTCCCAATACTTTTCTGTGATGGACCTGGCCAGTGGCTACTGGCAGATTGATCTTTCCGCTGAGGATTGTGCCGAGTGTGCCTTCATTTCCCATGAAGGGTTGTTTGAGTCCACCCGTATGCCGCAAGGGTTATGCAATGCCCCTGCTACCTTCCAACGGGCTATGGACCAGTTGTTTTAGGGACCTTAAACTCGAGTGTGTGTTAGTACACCTTGATGATGTCACTGTCTTCTACTGAACATTTACTGCACACCTCAATCACCTTCATCAGGTATTTCAGCAACTATGGGAGGCCTCCTTAAAACTAAAACCCTCTAAATGTAAATTCTTTGAACGAGAAATGAAATTTTTAGGACACAAGATGACGCGGCAAGGTATCCTCCCCATCCCAGATAAAGTCTCTGCCATTGAACGCATGCCCACTCCAAAGAATTTGTTAGACATCCAAGTCTTTCTAGGAATGGTGGGCTACTACCGCCAGTTTATCTCTCACTTCGCTGACCTTGCTGAACCCTTAGTTGAACTTCTACACAAAAATGTGCCCTTCTTTTGGGGCCCTGAACAACAACAGTCCTTCGATTCCTTACAAACTGCCTTGTCATCAGCCCCTGTCTTAATACATCCTAACTTTGAGCAACCTTTTGTTCTCTTCACTGATGCCAGTGACATTGCTGTAGGCGCCATCCTTTCCCAGTTAAACCAAGACCAAGTTGACCACCCGGTTGCCTATTTTAGCAAGACGTTAACCATGGCGAGCGTAATTACTCAGTAACTTATGGAAGAGTGCCTGGCAGTTTTACTGGCTAACAAACACTTTCGCCCCTATTTGTATGGTAAACATTTTACAATATTTACCAATCATTTCTCCCTCCGTTGGCTTTGTCAAATGAAGAATCCTGATGGGAGGTTAGCTCGCTGGGCCCTCAGAATCCAAAATTACGATTTTTCTATAGTTCACCGAGCTGGCGCCATTCATCAAAATGAGGATGGGCTATCTAGCCTCCCTATTTTACATGTAACTATTCCTGAAGAAGATCGACTTTTTGAGCTTCTCCCTAACCCTAGATTGTGGTCTCAGGAATCTCCAGACATTCAAGCCAGATTAAAGAAGATGGGTGCTAACACTAAAATAGTTGATGGTGTCTTGGTAAAACAGGTTGGCTCCCTTTTTTCTGCCCTATCTCCGCCCTTCTCTTTGGATTGGAACTATCATGGAAGCCCATAAGACCCTTGGGCATGGGGCTGTAAAGAAAACCCTTGAGTGGCTAAAAACCAAATTCTATTGGGAGAATATGGCTGAGTCCATTCATGATGTTTTGGAAAGTTGCTTCACCTGCCGTTACCAGGACAAGTCTAATCCTCACTTTAAATTTGAGCTCGTAGCCCCTGGGGCCCCTTTTGATACTGTTAGCATTGATGTTGTAAGTCCACTACCTGTGGGTGTCTATGGCCATCGCTATATTATCCTTGCTATTGACCACCTAACCAAGTGGGTTGAGGCTACTTCAGTCCCTCATGCTACTGCTAGAGCTGCTGCCCTCTTCCTGTATCAACACGTATTTTCCCATCATGGTTGCCCGCGGGTACTTTTATCAGACAATGACAAAAATTTTATTTCATCTATAGTCCAGGAATTAACTTCTTTGCTAGGTATAAAGCAACTCTTCACTACACCATATCACCCCGCCACCAATGGCGCGGTAGAGCATGCTAATGGTGCTTTAATTTCCGTTCTACGAAAATTAGCTGCTTTAGACCCTGTGCATTGGAATGATTTTCTCCATAGTGCCTTATTGGCCTACCAAGTTAGCCATAACATGATGATTATGATGTCCCCTTTCCAAGCCCTATATGGGCGTGAGCCTCTTTTGCTTTCCAGTCTTCAACCTATTCTTGAATCAGCTAATCTAAGTAATGTAGAGCTTACCCTGCGATGGCTAACTGATGAAATCATACATCTCTAAGCTATGGCCAATGGATCTATCAAAACTACCAATTTTAGAGAAGGAGTTCAAGCCAATGAGCGCCGTCCTGCGCTCCCTGAATACTCTTTAGGAGATCTAGTTTTGTTCTATCACCATCCCCTGGGGGCAGGACCTATAAGTTTGCCACCACTTGGTCTGGTCCCTATTGGGTGATGCACCGTAGGGGCCCTGAATACTCTATCGCTGCTACTAGTACTGGCACGGTAGTTAATCGCATTCACAGCCATTTTCTGCACAAATACTATCCCCCTCAGCAAGATCTTGAGGGGGTGTTGTTGGAATTTGACCTGCTCCCAATCAATCTAATTTGAATTTCCCTACATCTAATACCTCTCTGAAGTTTCCTCTAACGGAGCCTTATTTTCCGCCCCCCAATCAATTTTTTAAAAGGAAGCCTATCGTTGACTCCCCACCTGATTAACATCAGGATGCCGAAGATCTTGCCAATGGAGGACGTCGCTATCCTGAAAGGATTAGGAGGAAAACCTCACCTATAAATATCTGCACCTTTTCTTAAATAAAGTTACGTTTTTATCTCTAACTCTTTTTTAGTTTTATTTATTTCTAGAGCCTCTGTACAGAAAGCTCCTCTCCGGCTGTCAACTTCCCCAGTTTATTACAATAGGTCCCTCGTCACCTATTCTCAAGTTTATATCAAGTTAATGGCACCTACCATTAGGATTCCCAGCTCTCCCCACTATCTGCTCGCTGTGGGACCTTTTAACCCATCCATTTTTATATGCTTTGGAGGAACTAAAGCCCTCAGCTACCCAATCCTAACACTGACCTTCATCCCATCCCTTTAGATTCCCAGATTGCATGTTATGTAGAAAAGGCAAAAGTTTTCTCAAAGTTGGATTGCCTCAATGCGTTCAATCAAATCTGGATAAAGAAGGTCCAGGAGTGGTTAACTGCATTCTGCACCAGAAAAGGAATTTTCCAGTTCCAGGTTATGCCCTTTGGGCTTAAGAATGCCCCTGCCATCTTTCAATGCTGCATTGATGCTGCGTTGGGGGACTTGTTAAGGTATGCGCAGTTGCCTACATGGATGATATCCTGGTGTTTTCTCCTGATCAGGAGTCACATGCAGTACACCTTTGACAAGTGGTGGAGAGATTGAGGGCCGCTTGCCTTACCCTTAAGATTAGTAAATGTGAATTCTTCAAGTCCCAGGTTACTATCTGGGCAACGTCGTTTCTGACCAAGGCCATATGATAACTCCAGATAAGGAGAAGGCTATTCGTGAGTGGCCCACCCCCACCTCAGTCAAGGGGCTGAGGAGCTTTTTGGGGACGTGTACATTCCTCAAGAAGTTCACACCCAATCTCTCCAAGGTGGCAATACCCTTATATAAGGCCAGCGGTGCCAAGGTGCTTCAGTCTCCCCCGTTTTGCAGGATGCTTTCCAAGCGGTGAAGTGCACCCTGTTATCCACATCCATCCTTCGCCATGTTGACCCTGCAAAGGATTTCATTGTGTCCTCAGATGCTTCCAACTTTGCCATTGCGGCTGCCCTGTTACAGGTGGGTGAAGATGGGTCTGAGCATCCAGTGGGATATTTTTCTAGGAAAATGTCTTTGCATGAGTTAACCTATGCCGTATATGACAAGGAGTTATTAGCAGTGGTGGAGGCGCTGATTTATTGGTGTCACCACTTACATGGCTCCTCCCAACCATTCTGGGTACAAACAGACCACCGAGCCTTGTTGTACTACTGTGCTCCGCATGTCCTAACACCACGTCAGACCCGTTGGCATGAGACCCTTGTCCTATTTATATTTTCCTATGAGTTCACCAAGGGTAAGGAGAATAGTTTGGCGGATGCTTTAAGCCGCAACCCTGCTTTGGCTCCCAATACAAAGAAGGTAGAAATTTACAACACCCGGTTGATGATTCCGCCAAGTATGATTCTGTCTCAACTTCCTTATTCCATGGTCCATAAGCCAGCGCTCGCACCTCTGAAAAATGCAGCAGAATATAGTATGTTTAGAAAGGTAGTTCTTCCTTAGCTGTTATCAGCCAAATATACTGTTGTTCTCGCTAAGAGCGCCCTGAATCAGGAGGACTTATCCAGGGTTTATCACGTGAAGGATGAAATGGTATGGTTTCAAAGGCGACTATGGTTTCCTGCTGGACCACTTCGCCTGGAAATCATCTGGGACCATCATGACGGAATCACCATTGGTCATCCATGGAAAGCAAAAACCTTAGAGTTGATACGACGCTTTTACAATTGGAAGGGCTTGCCTGCTCAGGTGGGGCGGTACTGTAAAGAGTGCTTGATCTTCAATCAAATGAAACCCAATCAGCAACCTTTAGCAGGGTTGCTGGTACCAGTCCAAAAGGCTGAAGGGCCCTGGACTTCCCTACCAGTGGATTTCATTGTGGAGTTACCCATTTTGGATGGGTACGATGCCATCATGGTGGTGGTAGACCGCTTTATGAAGTTCGCCCACTTTATTCCTTGCAGAACGACCATAACTGCTGATGAAATGGCCAGGCTCTTCGTCGCCCATGTATTTGCGCTTCATGGGGTTCCTCAAGAAATCATTAGTGACTGGGGACCCCAGTTCACCTAAATCTTTTGGAAAGAGTTGTGTAAAACTCTTCAGATTCTCCCCTGCCGCTCAACTGCTTATCACCCCCAATCAGATGGGAAGACTGAGCGAGTGAACCAGTGCCTGGAACAATTTCTGCGTCGTTAAACCACCACAGACCATTCAGATTGGGTTCCTCACCTTCCCATGGCCCAGTTTAGCTACAACAACACTTTGCATTCATCAATTGGTTGTTCACCCTTTTTTGCCAACCATGGCTTTAACCCTGCTTTAAACATGGAGCCCAGCTGTGGCTCCAAAGTGGAAGCGGTGGTGGACTTTTCTAAGAACCTCAAGAAGGTCCATCAGGGGATGTCCACAAGTTTGGAGGCGGCTATGCTAGTTTGTAAGGAGAACACTGATGGAAAGCGCCGAGTGGGTCCAGCGTACAAAGAAGGGGATCTCATGATGCTTGATGCTCGCAACATCCCTATCAAGCAGCCATGCAAAAAGCTGGGTCCAAAGAGGATCGGTCCTTACCGTGTAGTTAGAAAGGTGGGTCATGCCTTATACCAGTTGGATCTTCCCTCCGCGTTCTGGATCTTATCCATCTTTCATGAAAGTAAAAAGATATTGTTTGAGGGCCCTCCACCTGCAACTCCTGAGGCTTATCTTGTGGATGGGGCGCCAGAATGGCAAGTGGAGGAAATAGTAGCCTCCCGCCGGGTTAAGCAACGCCTTGAGTACCTGGTATCCTGGAAGGGGTTTGACGCAGCTGAGAACATTTGGGTGTCAGCATGGGATTGTGTACATGCCCAAGACCTGATCAAGTCATTCCATAATCATTTCCCTGAGGCTGCAGGATCTAAGCCTAAGCCAGCCGTTGCTGCTATGAAGTTGCCACCAGCACATAAGATCTTCTTCTTAGCGAACGCCCCTGGAGGGGGGTGGAGACCAAGAAGGAGGAGAGGGTAATGTCATGGCTGGATGACTTAATAGTGGGAACTGATGCTAAAGATAAGGCTGGGTGACAGGAGGCCCATAAGGTGAAACTTCAGGATCTTCCTGATCTGAAACACATTTTAGACCAACGCTGGGTGCAAGCAAAGCATGCCCAGGTTGGTACTCATGGGGTGAAAAACGCCCGGTCCCTTATCTCGGCCCAGGCACTGAAACAAATGATTTACGTTACAAATGAAGATGGTATGATTTGGTTAATTGGAGAGCAAGGGTTTGAATCCTGTTCGAGTTATGAAATCTTAAGCTCAGGTAAAATACAGCTTCAATTGATCACTTGAGTGAAGGCACTTTTGGTGTATTTTACAAAAACGGATGGAAGAGTTTGTTTCTTGGAGCGTCAAGGCTTGGGCACACTTCTGCAGAAACCTAATTCCCCTGACCCACTTTAAATACATTTTTCGTGACCAACATTCCTTGTTGATCAACTTTCTTAAAAAATTTATCCATTATTTTATGTTTTACTTATGGTTCCTTGGGAGAACTTGGTGGCGGACCTCTTTGAGGAGGTCACCAACTATGTGGGCCACTACATCCTAGTACAATTTACCAAAATCCCAGGTGCTCGCTTGAGCCGCTCAGGTCCCCTCCAGATTGAGGCACCCAAGCCTACTGGCACAGAGTTACACTTGATTATAGACTCCCCTCTGGGGTCCACTCAAGCTGTGCTGCTTCTCGCTTACCTGGTACTATATGTCATGCTCTACACCCTTGCCTTAGGTCCCTTTTGCACAGGTTTGTTTGAGGTGCCTTGTTTCCCATTCTCCTTATGGTTTTTTCTATAGAAGTGTGGGTTTGCATCCCACACCACCTTTCTGGGAATGAGAGAGTTACAGACACTCTCTTGACACAGGTGGCATAGTGGCGAACTGCTTATCCCACCATGGCAGAAGGGGAAGGGGGATCAGGGGGCTCATCCAGTGTATCCTCATTGTACAAAGCGCGGGCCAAGGCAGAGAGCAAGAGCATGGGTTTATCTGCAATATGGGGGGTGAGATCATTGAGGACCAGTTGTATGTAGAAATCATCATCATAAATGGCACTCAGGTAAGTGGATATGCACTTTTCCGCTTGAATGCGGATGGCAGGAAGTTGTGAAACTAAAGCAGTGTTAGCTTGGGTTATTTTTGTTTTGAATTGCAAAGCTGCAACCACTTTCTGAATGGCATCTGCAGAATGGTTATGCATTTGAAGAATGGTATTTTTGCTCTGGGGGCAGGTCTGGGCAAGAATGGGAGGGGGAGACCTTTGGATAGTTTTATCACCGTTTGGGATATAATATTGTGGAGGAAAATTTTATCAAAGTTGGGTAGCAGCTGTCACAGTGAAATAATGTTAGGTGCATAACAAATAGCCATTTGGGTGTGGTACATAAACGTACTGAGGGATCTAAATGGTGGATCATGTAGAATAGATTCTATAATGTCAGCTTTGGAGTCTTTAATAACATTACCTGATTCATCAGTTTCATTCAATGAGGACCATGGGTTCAAGCCATACAAGCTCAGGTTTTTCCAATAGGTATGGCTGTGGCTGGCGATTGGGTTGGGGCTTGGGAGTAAATTGTTGTCCAAGCTGAATCCTGATTGGTGGGATAATTGGTGGCTCCAGACTTAGGATGGGCCTGATTGGCTGCTGTGGACGCAGCAGCAGCAGGTTTGGGAGGAGGGGAGGTAGGATGGCACCCCATTCCCAGATCACTATGGGTGGCCAGAAGATGAGGAGTTGGTGGCTGAGACTGTAGAGGTGGTAGAGGCAGCAAGGTAGGAGCAACTCCATTTTGAGTGGTAAAACTCAAAGCAGGAAGTATAGATGGTTTGTCCACCCTCAACGCAGGCCCAGAATAGGTGGTCAGGGGCAGAAGCAACGATGGAGCGTGGGGGAATCTGGTTAGCAATATTTGTAGATTTAGGGCTGATCATGGCAAAAGACTAAGGCCCAGCGAGGCGTGTGGCTCCATTGAGGACCACAAATTGAAGGATGGGGTCAGCGCCATAGGCTGCCAAACTTGCCATCAGCTCCAGATGGAGCACTGCTGGGGAGAGTGAGTGGGAAACCCAGCAAACTGAACCACCATCATGGATTTAGTGGGGATGGTTGCATATTGTGGGAATTGGGGTGCCCTGGAAAAACAGGGGCACAGTTGCTGCAGTGGCAGCATCAGCTTTGCTTGTGAAACCAAGGTTAAAGTACCCCTTATATGGGCGAATTTTAATGAAGCAAGCAGGTTGCATCATCGCCTGTGCTAATTCAATTATGGGTTTGTCTGCATATGGGAACAACTTCCCATATTTGGCCTGAATGACAAAATGCATGTGAGAGCGGTACAGGACAAGAAGGCAATGGGGCACCATCTGGGATCATGTGAGGTGAACGGCGAGATCCTTGGGCAGAAAAAACTGACCTAAGGATTAGTTAGGACTGGAAAAACCAGTCTGAGTGCATTTTCCCCCCAAATGGAAAACGCTGGGTAGGGTTTCGCTGTTGCATCACACTGGAGCAGCAGGCGGTGGGGGCGTGGACATCAGTGGGTCAGGAGTGCGGCTAGCTGAATTGCTTTAAAGTTCTGTAATTATACAAAATTTGCTTAAAAGTTGGGTTAAAAAGAAAAGAAAAAGTAGTCTGTTTGTTTTTTTAGTACTAGAAGTATGTTTGTTTTTAATCTCTTAAAATTTAATTATTATTATTACTTTGGTAAAAGCTTTTAAAAGTATTGATTTATTATGTCAAGCAATCAGCACCAAATAAGACTTTTTTTATTTTAAACTGTACCATAGCTATATCTATAGCCTCACACTTCACCTTTTCTTAGGTAATAAAACAGATTTTGATATCAATACATGACATGCAATGAGAGTAAGTTTTACCAAAGAAAAGATGGCTAAATTTATAGAGTTACAGGCTTTCTGAACTCTTTAAAAGATGATTTTTAATATCAGGTTACTAGGATTTTGTTTTTCACTTTTATCTTATTATCCCCACTCTCCATAGTTAATTTAATTTCTAATGAAAATCTATGTTGCGTCCTTTTTTATTATCACTGATAAGTTTATTAAACTTCAAAAAAGCACCATCTAGTACTAAAAAAACTTCAAAAAAAGCACAGGGTCATACTCAAGCTCTAAAACATGCATGACATGAACTTCAATTCATATCTTATATAATAGCTTCATGACTTTATCATATTAAATGACTTGGTAAAATATTTGATGTGGAAATTTTAGAAAAGCTAGATGAGGAATTTATTGTGATACGCTGGTTAGTTTCTCAAACCAGGCTTTTAATGACAAACCTTTTAAGAGAGGGTTAGTGATTAAGAAAACCAGCACAAAATATCAGTTATCTAGTATTTTTCTGTAAAAATAAGCTTGTATGATGAACGCCTATTAGTTCACAATGCATCTGAGTTTGGGTACTTTGAAGGCGTTGATTTTGTTTAATTCAAGTTTCTAGCATCTTCTTAGAGTGATTTCTTGATAATGATTATACAATGAAACTTAAACTTTATTCAGTTAATAGTACTTAATTTGTATTAAAGATAATTTTTTTTAATATATAACAAATATTTATGAGGTGAGCTTAGGTACGTTTTAGAGGTAATTGTGGTGACATTAATGAGGAAAATCTTTATTATTAGTAAATAATCAAAAACATCCTTTCTTGATAAAAATTTTACTTATCAGACATGTTTCAATTAACAATCTTTTTGCTAATTCATCCTATAAAGTGAAGGTTTCATTTATAAGCGGTGACCAACTAAAATTAGATGTCAAGGCTTAGATTGTTAAATTATAATTTAGGAGAGTCAAGGTTAGATATGAAATATTATTAGACTTTCTGAAATGCAATTCAAAGAGTCTAAGGGGCACGTAACAATAAAGAAAACAACTATGAACCATATATAATAACTGTATACTTATTGACAGAAGCAAAAGAATGTTATATTTCCTGTTGATAAAGAATAATATAGCCTTGATCAAATATAATCAAGTTTATGGGATCATCCTTCAGGTTTATAATGGTAAAATAAATCAAGGTCTCCCAATTAATAGTAAGGCAAAGCTGGTTTTTGTGCATTTGCTTGAAGTCCTTCTTTAAGAGAGTTAGAAGTTAAAGAAGCGGAAGCCAAGGCTTTCAGTCTTATAAATTATTAGCTAACCTTTGCATGGCTAACTCATTAATTGTAGAAGTAGAAGAACTTAAATTGTGGTGAACACTTGAGGGTAAAATGGGATCACGTCAGTATAGAGCCATAAAAGAAAATAATTAATATCTAATGATAGCTGGTTTGTTATGCTAACATAGCACTGGGTAAATATAAATTCCAACGACTAGGTTGTGAAGAGGCCAACTTCTGACGGATAGTCATAAATGTGCCATTTGCTCTTTTGAAAGTGCCATTAGTAGCAGGATGGTATGGGGCAATAAAAAATTGATAATTACCCATTAACTTGATAAGTTCAACATCTAATTGAGTAAATAAATTCTTTTCTATAATTAGATAACAAAACTCTTGGGTTACCATTTATTCAATTATGTTTGAAAAGTAAAGAAGTGGTAGTTTTAGTGGTAGTTATTTAAATGGAAATGGCTCTAATCCATTTTAGAAAATCTGATCAATAGCTAAAATGATATAGCTGTGATCATACATAGCTATATGAAGAGGATGACTACATCAATACTTATGGTGGCAAGAAATATAAAGAGACTGATATTTTGATAGTGGTTTTATGAATATTAAGCCTTGCTTTTGGCAAATTAAACAGTAGTAAAAATGTAAATTACAATTTCTGCCATATTTTCCAAAAAGAATTAATCTTTTAACCAATGAAGGGTTTTATTAGTTACTCCATGACAGTCTGTTGATGATCTTCCATTAAAACATCTGTCTTAGCAAAGGGCGGATGAAAGAAAATTAATCAATACAAATTTTTTAAAATAGGCCTTTTTTGATCTGAGTATTTTTATTTAGATTTTTTAATCTGTTAACAAGATCCTTATAATTTTGATTCTGAATTTCAGTTCCACCAATTAAATCATAAAATTGATCTTTTCAGCACAAAATAAGGATAATACTGGTAACCTATATATACCATCAGCATTTTAATGGATACTCTACATATTATGAAAAATAAAAAATAAGAATTTTGGTTTTCAGTGCTCATTAAGCCAACAATTTTAAATCTTTCATTTGTTGAAGCTTTTTTAAAATGGTATAATCAGTTATAGTTGTAAAATGCTTGTTATAGAGAAAAGTCAAAAAAGTTTGATAGCTAATAACATGGCAAGTGTCATAAATGATGGGGCTTAGCGCTAGTTTGGAAGAAATTTAATGCAGAAAATTACATCTCAATCACTGAGGTTCCACCGACGTGGAAGCTACCAAAACTGCTACAAAAAGTGAACTTCTAAATGGGAAACTAAAATCCCAAATACTTCCTTGATCTGCTATATTATCTGGGAAAGATCTTGCCATTTGGAAATCTCCTGGTTATGATGTATCAATTAGAAAAGATCATGTCATTTGTAAACTCCACATTTGCCGCATAACTAAGGAAATATAATGACCTTCAGAGATTGCCATACCCTACATGAACCTGAACTTCTATCAAATATGCCTTATACAATTTCAAGCTTCTACAAAAGTTTTAAATATGCCCAATTTTTATTTTATAATGATATACTTGTTTGCATCCTCAAGTTTTGCATAGTTCTAACTAGAGATCAACTAGCTTTGACCAGAGATTTTGCCTTTTCAATTAGTAAAGATTTGTCTTAATGATGACTTACATTATCCAAGAGATCGCCTAAAGACATGAAGTTTACTAGAGGATTCTGCTAGTGATATTATGACTAATAATCGTGTAGCCTTCAAAGGACCCAGCCTTCAAAGATAAAGAAAAAATCAATACTGATGGTTTTTGCCAGGTCACTTCTTAGGCTACCTGGTGAAGGCGTACCTTCTCATGAATGATCCAAGCAATAATAGCCCTTCCAATATGGAAAAGAATATGAGTTTGACCAGATGTGTCGTTTCTATTAACCAAAATATGCCACTTGCAAGCACTAATGAGTTTGAGTTCAGAGAAATGATGACCTTAAATATTTGTGCCCCTGATAAACTTCTTTATCAAGTTCAGTCCGCTGAATTAGCTGTAACTATAGAAGCTTTACTTATTGGAACCTTCACCCTGGGGGGATAACCAGTTGTAGTTATTCCTCTCAGGCTGCTCCTAATCTGATGCATCTATATTTCTTACTCAATCTTCCTAGTAATAAGGTAGAAGCGGCTCAAACTGATCTTATCTTTAACTATTCGTCACCCTGCCATTCATCATCAAATGCAATTATTAGTTTTGCATCACACAAAATACGATGGCAATCTAGACTCCAAAAGCAACATTGCACTCATTTATTGAGTTGTATGAAACAGCTTCCAAATTTTGGTCAGGATAATTGATTAGCTATTTTGGATAACCATAGAAAGATTAATGAGAATAAACACCACCTTGACCAAATTGACAATGGAGTTGTATGGTACCTACATGGCGAACTTATTCAGTGGATGGCACATGCCATAACCAACTTGGACCGGCGAATGGAGTGCACTTTGACTGAACAGATTGACTAAATATTTGGAAATTTACAAACCATTGATTCTCAGTTTAACTCATTAGCTACTTAGTTCTAACAATTGAGTGAAATGGACCAACATGATGCCTGGTTAGTAAGTTACTATCCAAAGAGGAGTTTCCTGACTCTACTGGCCCTATTGACCATGAAGGGAGGCAAGGGTCCCCAAGGCCTGAAGGTCCTTACGGACCCCCAGGGCTTCCTCACCTATTGGGGCCTCTTTTAGTGAGAACCACAAAGCTAAAATTATAGCCCTTGAATAATATCTGATAAAGGAGGCTTAAGAAGCATGGGAAATTATTAAAGGGGACTTTCTAAATGAGGATCTAACAACGATTTCATTGCATAAGAGATTGCTTTCCTACACCATGTCTGTTCTCAGGTGATCACATCACAGCAAACCAATCAGACCCAATTAATGACGATTTTGAGCATATGAGCGCTAAACTAAAACAATTGAGGCTCTACAAGATATCCTGTCATCTAAATTAGAAAGCTAGTAAGCTGAGAATAAAGCCTCTATTGACTCCTAGATGCCATAGCCTAACTCGCTTATGTCAGGGAGATGACAGAAAAAGTTTAGACTAACTTACCAGTCAGGTTGCAAAAGCACCCTAAAGGTGAGCCAGAATGATAGGGGAATTGCCACTCAAACAACGTTTAAATTTTCTGAGAGATGATTAACAATGGAGTGCTCGCAGGCTGCAAATATAACAAATAACCTAGCTAAGAACCTAGAAGTTGAGCTAAACGCCATGGGCCTGGGCGTAAGAGGGTGTGAGAGTAGGGAAAAATTCATAAAGCCCTTGACACATTAGGACCAAGTGACTCTGGAAAGGGTTAGTATTTAAAATATAGCTGGGACTATCCAGTCAATAGGTGGGCCGTGGGGCCATATTGCAGATGTCATGGGGCTTGGCAAAGAAAAAAAAATTCAAACTTGATTAAATAAATTTGAGTTCAGGAAGATTTTTATTAAAAGTAAAAAAGAATCAATCATCAATTTTAATGTGTTATGACTCTTTAAATTGATGATCAATTTGGGAATATCTTGAGTAAATGTGGGATTGGGGCCCTTTTGATTTGACCTAACCTGGCAAACTTTGGGCGAGGGAGGAGAAAACTGAATTATTTTAACTGAGTTAAAAATTATCAGTGGCAGGCCAAGTTGCTGTCTGTTCATCCACAAATGCCAGAATTGCAGATTTCCTACATTTACGCAGACTTAGTTGATAATGTGTCGCCTGATGGCAAGCGGAAACCTCACAAGGCCACCTCACATAGGGGTGGTCCCAAGAGGTCAGGAACGGGTTTCAAGGCACCCAACCCGCCTGCACCTGGTCGCTCTGGCATCCATTTGACAATTGATAAATATCTGATGAAGATTTTGATGTCTCCAGGGAGGGTTTTTAACTGTTAACAACATTTTTCAATGACCTAATGCTATTGGCAAGCTTTGCCAAAGTTTTGACACTAGACGCTTTGATTGCAAAAAGTACATTCCCATCAGGCTTTGTTGCTGAGGGTTTTAGCTCTTGGGCTTTGTTGCCAAAGGTTCATTGCTCTTGACTTTATTCAAAACTTTATTTCCAAGAGAATGCTGACTTCCTGATAACTCAGCATAAATTCCCTTGATTTGCTATATTAATTTGGCTAAAGTCAATACTGGGATGAGTGGCGGGGTCCTTAAAGGGTGAGCTGTTACTCAACGCTTGTCCACCACATGGGCGAAGTCACCCTGGGAGATGATAGGGAAAGCTTACCTTTTAGGCCAATTTTTTGATGTGAATGGGAATGCCATCCAGTCCAAGCGTAGGGGGTGCTCACCCAGACTTACAGTTTATGTAATTGAATGGCACCATTATCTCCAGGATGATATGGATGAGTTCCAACGCTAAGTCAATAAGGCTATCCCCAAAATGAACTAGGAACCACTGAGCCAACTGAGTCTAAATAACCTCTTTCTCTAGTTATCCATGTTCCCTCTGAACCTGTTAGTTTTTATTAATATACCTTTAAAGAGAAGTATGTACCTAGGACCAAAATCGTCCAGTCATCTCTCCATATATAAAAGTGGTATTGAAATTGCTATGGATCGCCAAAAGTGCCAGCATATACAAGTCTGTCTTAATAGTGAGTGCTGAGAGATCATGAAAAATATTTCAAAGAATATACTACTTGGTATGAGTTAAAGGACGTCCTTATCAAAAAATTTGAAAGTAATGTATCCCTTTCTAACCAAAAACAGGCTTCAGAAGATCCACTATAGATGTGGAGAAACAATTATCATATTTACTGTTTAAGGCTATCAAGAAGCTCAGGCCCTTGACACCAGCAATTGAGTTAATTTGGACAATGACATTGCTGCTATCCACTTGGCATTTAAACACAGTATGTCTCTCATATTAAAGTTGAAGGATTCAAAGAAGACTAAAATAAAATATTAAAATTGAAATCTCTAATGGAGTTGCTTGAGCTAGAAGTACGCCAAACACCTAACATAAGGACCAGCCTCAAATTTATGTATTTGGATAATTTCAAAGATCTAGACCTTAATGCGCCCTTGCTCTTATTGCGGAATCTTTGTTCATCAGTAAGATTCTTGTTGGAAGAAAAAAGCTGATGAGGTGGAAAAAGCAGAGTCATCTTAGGCGTGGGCTCCCTCTTATGATGCCTCTATACCTCATCATGCGTCTAAAGTTGCTCCACATTTTTGTATGTTACGTCTATCTAAGCCTGATAAAGTGGATGCACAGACTCATTGATTTAAATAAAGGTCTAAATTCCTATTACTCTGCTCTTTCCAGTCCACTTCCTCCTGAAATATAATTTACTCTATCTCCCATTTTGGCACTGAGGTTACCCATGTTGAAGTAGTTATCATTTAGGCGAAAATCTGGATTTAGTTGATACTGGATCACCAGATATTGTCATTTCTTCTCAACTCATAGAATTAATAAAGTTTGCACCAGATCAAAACCACACCTTGGATTATGGGACTGCAGGACCTCATAGAACTTGATCTCTGGGGGCCTACTCCTCCTTGCTACTTCAGTTTAAATCCCTGGTTGTGTCAGCCTTATAAATTTTCTAGAAAATGATAATATGTCATTCTCATAGGCATGAAATTCCTCATTGAATTTAATACCAATCATTAATAAGGACTTATATTTTTCTATCCTAGGATATCACATTCCCTTAGTTATTAAAAAGCTCCCAAAGAAAGGAAAAACAAAACCTAGGAGCTATTTAATAGAACAATAAAGAACTGTTGAATGGGTAGAGTTCTGAGTAGTAAGGCCAAAACCAAACTACTTCCTTCAAGTGCTGAGGCTCAAGAAGGGATGCCCATATTTTCCAACAACTGAGTAGTTATACCCACGAAATCTCAAATACTGGTGGACATGGGGATCCAAGTTACTATTCCGCCAAATCACTTTCTGAAATAGGGGAGAATTAAATATGTCCCTTCAAGAGTCTCTTAAAATTCAGAGTGTTTGATCCTGCTTATTGGTGGCCATTAACCATTCTGTTGGCTAATTAAATGATTGACCTATGCATATGTCACAAAACCAACCTATTGCTATGGTTGGACACTACCCGTTGATCAAGTTGAATTCACTTGAGAGTTCAGAAATTTGCATAATTTAGGGATTGACAAGGACATTACTATTACCCATGTATAATTAAAGATAGGTGATAAACTTTCTTTGAGAAGCAGCGTTAAGCAGATGTTTTTATTTGAGTGTAGGCGACATATACTTAAAAGGTTCAGATAACTTTAAAATGATGAAAAGTGTGCAGCATTGTGTGCTTAGTGGGCGACTACCCTTCAACCCTTCTTGACCTTACCAAAAATCTAACGTTGAAGAAGCCCAGGTGATGAGGGAGCTGAAGCAACTCATGGACACTTTACTTAAACCCTCACAAAGTCCATGGGCCTCGTCATTGTTGCTTATATGAAAGAAGGATGGTGGACATTGGGTGATAATGTATTACTACCGGTTAAATGCATTACCTGAAAGGAAAGTTACCACTAAGACTTATTGATGATTCCCTAAACTCTTGGCTGGATCCCAATTTCTGCGATGGATCTTTCTAGTGGATACTGGTAGATTGATCTTGCGTTGGAGAATCAAGAGAAATGTGGCCGTATAGCAAGTGAAGGTTATTAAAACCTACTCAAATGCCCCATGGATTATGCAATGTCCTAGCCACTTTTTAAAAATCTATGGATGGCTTTTTAGGTACTTAAGATTTCATGTGTGTTATTTTACTTAGATGACGTGACCATGTTCTCTTAAACCTTTGACCAACACCTTGCTAAACTGATTGGAGTGTTTTAATGACTCCAGTCTGCTTTATTGAAACTAAAATATGCCAAATGCTCTTTTTTTAAACTGAAATAAAATTCCTTTGCATAAAGCTACCAGGGAAGAAATCTCATTATTTTCAGACAAAGCAATAATGAGTGAGAATATGAATCATCATCCAGCTTACGCAATATTCAGTTTTTTCTTAAGATGGTAAAATATTATCAACAGTTTGTCCCTCTTTTCCAAGTTTGCTGAGCCGTTGATGCATTTTCTCAATTAAGGGTCCGTTCTAATGGGCTAAACTCAAAAATAAGTTTTTGATATCCCGAGGAAAGCTCTTGCGATTACCCTGAGTTGGTAAATCCCAAATTTAACAAATTGTTTATACTATTTATTGATGCTAGCAACATTTCTTTTGAAACCATTCTGGTATAACTTGTTGTAATTTAAGTTGATCATCCTACAGCATACTTCAGTAAGATACTAACTTTGGCTGAGAGGAATTACAGCATCACCAAGCACAAATGCCTAGATGTCTTGCATGCTATCAAGAATTTTCGCCCCTTCTTATATGTGAGCCATTTCAAAGCGGTTAAAGATCATGCCTCCCTATGATGGCTGCAAAGGATGAAGGATCTTATGGACGACTGGCCTGCTGGGCCTTAAACTCTAGTGTTGTGTCTTTTTTAATATTTTATCACACCATAATGATACATCAAAACGCCTATGGACTGTCACGACTACCCATATTGACATCTATGGCTCCACGGAATCAGATATGAACTTCTTGGTAAACCTGAGTAATGGAACTGATAGTCTCTTGCAGTTCAGCAACAAATGAAGTGATGTCCAAACGGACTTGTATCAAGAATGGATTATTGTATAAATAGGTCAGAACTTCTTGGCTATCTTATGTCTGACCATTGGCGAGAGTTTTAAGCACCTTGGAGGCTCATTCTATGGTAGGCCATGGTGCCATAAGGAAAATCTATCTATGGCTGCGATAGCGTTGTTAATGAGAGGGATTTTTATTTAATCCAAGATGTCATCAATTCTTATCTTAATTGTGCTAGACAGAAACCTCCTAATATGAATTATCAAAACCAGATAATGAATCCTACTGCCTCATTTGCTACCGTCAGAATTGCTGTTATTAGTCCTTATATATGCCGATGTATGACCAATGGTACATCATACTAACAGTTGATTTTCCATAAAATGAGTGAGTCCATTTCAGTTGCCTCGCCCACTTCCAAAGCAAACACTTCTTTTTTTACTTAATCAGGTCTTCACCCACCACAGTAGCCTGAAGGTACTATTATCTGATAATGGCATTAATATCATATCTCAATTTACCGCTGACCTTAATTCTTTGGTACCACTTATCACTCCTTCACTGCCCCATACGATCACACTACTAACAGATTAATGGAGAAGTTAATGGGACATTAATTGCCATCCTTCACAAGATGGCAAAAAATGACCCAACTGGGTGGAACAAATATCTATCAGTGGCTCTATTGGCATATAATGTAAGCCACCATAAAGTTTTTCTGATGTCTCATTTTTTGAGCTCTATATGGCCAAGTGCTGATATTACCCTCAAGTGTTCAACACATATTAAAAACCTCCACTCCTGAAACAGCCAAGTTTTCCATGTGAAGGCTGGCAAATGAGACTTTTAGATTACAAGCTTTGGCTGCCAAGTCTATGGGGAATATAATTAAATGATAAGTGGATTGAAGGAATTCCTAAAACCCAGATTTGCCTGAGTACCAGCTTAGGAATTTGGTCCAGTTCTACCATCGCTGGACAGGGGGACAGATTCACATAAGTGATATAGTTTTGTCAGGGCCCTATAAAGTGATTTATCATTGAGGACTGGAGTACTTGACCACCTCAGCCAAATTGGGATCCATTGTGAATCAAGTTCATCCTATATTTCTCCAAAGTTAAGAGTTTCCTTGGCAAGATTTTGAGGGGCATTTTTGGGAATGATGGAATCTGTGCTAGTTTGAAAGAAGTAAAAAATGAGATAATTTGAAATTTAATCAATGTCCTAACTTCCATGGAAGCTACTTAAACTGCTATAAAAATGAACTAAATGAGCAACCAAAAAACCAAATCCCTCCTGATTCCGCCATACTGGTAAAAAAATTGTGTCATTTTTAAACCTCCACATTTTAACACATAGTTCAGGAAATATCATTCCATTTAGAAATCTGTACTCTATATGATCCTAAACTTCTACTAAAGTTTAGCTGACATGATCTTGAACTTCTATAAAGTATTATAAAACAAAAATTTAATTAGTAGGAATATAATTGTTTGCATCTTTTTCTATGCCTAATTCTGACTAGAGATTGCCTAGGTTCAAATAAAAATTTTGTCTGCTCAATTAGCAGCAATTTACCTTGGTGACGACTCTATTCCATCAAGAGATCGACCTAACCATCTAGTACTAAAAAAAGAGATCGACCTAAAGACACAAAGTCTACTTGGAGAATCCGCTGCTGGTATTATAACTAATAGCTATGTAGCCTTCAAAAACCAGGCCTTTAAATCTAAAGTTAAAACACAACAGCACGACATTTTCTTTAGATTATTCTGTATTATTGCTCAGCAATAACAAGGTTTTGCTATAATAAGTAATAAGATGATCAATAAAATTTACATCATGATTAGCAAGTATTGCTCTAACAGCAACATTACTAGCATCTGTGAATAAAATGAAAATTTCATAATCTTCAGGATAAGCTAAAATATGAGCAGTGGATAAAACGTGGTTCAAAAGGTCAAATGATTGCTGTTGGAACTCTTATTAAAAGAAGGGGACCTCTACATGCAGCAATTATCCTAAAAGGCGCTGCAATTTCAGCAAAGTGTGGAATAAATCAGCGGTAATAACCAAACATTCCCATCATTAATTGAATACCCCTTAAAGCCTATAGGGACAGCCATGCCCTTAATAGTGGTCACTTTAGTTGAAATAATATTCCTTCTCAAATGATATTGTGACCAAAATGTTCCATCTCAGTTTTAAAGAAAGAACATGGAGAAGTTTTTAGTTTTAGTGAGGCCCAACGAGTCATTCAAACACCTCTTTCAGATAATTTAAGTGTTCATAAAAGTATGGGAAATACAGTTATATCATCTAAATAAACAAGACTGCAACAAAGTTATAAGTCACCAAATAATCTATCCATAGCTCTTTTAGAAGTAGCAGGATTGTTAAAAACCCTTGCGGCATCTGGGTTAGCTAAAATAGCCCTTTTATAGATATTAGAGCACATTTTTTGTGGTCATCAGAGCTAAATCTATTTGCCAGTACTCACTAGCGAGGTCCATAACAGAAAAACTGAGATTCTGCTAACATTTAAAAAGAAGCGTCAACTCAGGATATAGGTACAACTTTTTTGAGTAATGGCATTAAGTCATCAATAACCCATAACAACTCTCTGACCTCCATCTTTTTTCCCTGATTAGAAGAGGAGAAAACTAAGGATTCTGAGAAGGGGTTAATAAACCAGCTTCTAAAATTCGTTTTGATTTTAATAACATGTGCCTTTTCAGCTTTACATTTTTGATACTGTCAAGCTTGAATAAGGGGAGCATCTCTAGTTTTATCCTTGTGTTTTACCCCTTTCATTAACCCTAAATCTCCTGACCTTTATAAAAGAAAACGGCATATTCTTAAATGAGGGCTTTAGCTTTTTGTAACTGTTCAGAACCAAGAGAATCTCCCTAATCAGCTTCAATTCTTGTAATTAAAGAATTATCCTCTAATCTTATTTCGCATAATTATTAAAAACAGTCGCATAAAGTAACTTTTTGATAGAACAGGGTGCACATAAGCTATAGGGTCCTTGTAATTCAAGTTCATGGGTTTATTAATAAGATTAGATAACATCACCAATACAGGTCCATCATAAGCAGGATCAAGAGCCCAGGATTCGCCAGGGCCTCTGAATCATAATGATTAGTAATAACCAATATCTTTAGCACTTACTCCATCTAGCACAAATATTTGTGCTTTAGTATAAACTATCACTTGAGACTTAGGCGGATTAGTTATTCATATATTAGAAATTAAAGGCATCACTTCTTACACACATATGGAAGGGGAGAATAAATAGTTTTGGGACCTAGTACTTAATTTTCAAGCCAAGTTAAAGAAATATAATTTTAAAGATGGCATACTTGACGTTTAAGTTTCCATTTTCAGTAGAAACATCATTTAGCATTAGGGGCACTTGATAACCTATTAGAGAATAATACTTATTCTTATGGCTGTGATAGCACAAAAATCAGTTAAATATATTGTCTCTTGTAGAAAATGATAACAATTATTATCAATTACAACAGCAGGGGAAGTCATGATACATTTATTAAAATGCATAGACAGGTAAAAATAAGCCCCTAAAGATCTGGTATGAGAGAGCCCAGCCTTCCCATATTATTAGCTATGGTTTAAATTGAGAGTGATTAAATTTTATATAAGTCTGGACGAAATCACATTTAAATTAGAACCTATATTATTAGTATCTAAAATCTAAGCTAAGTGTACTACTACTTTGACTCAAGTTACATCATTTCTAAAACGAAGAATTAAAAATATAGAGGATACTAAAGTACCTGTAAAATTTTGAGGATAAGTGGAAAGATTTTTGTCAACTAATTCTTCTTGAACATCAATATTCAAGGGAGCAGTAAGTAAGCAAAAGTTATCAGAAAAATTATCAATTTAAGATTGATGCAAGGAAGGTTTGTCAGCATAACAAGCCCCATGCCCTATTCATACTTATCTTTTTTGACTCATCAGTTTGTTTTGTCAAACTTGTTTTTCATCATGACTTCAAACCCCAGAATAAATGCATGTACTTTTACTCTTTGAGCTTATTGTAAGGGATATTGCATGTATATAAGGTCAATATTTAGATGTTGGAGGAAGTTGCACAACATTATTATAAATCTCCATTAGGGCTCCTTAATATTAAGTATTGTTCACAAATTTACCTTACATGCTTAGAAAATTTAAATATAATCATTGCTAAATAGATAAAGAACTTAGCACGGTGGAAATAACATCATCAAAATTAAGGCAATTACAAGTTATGATGTTATGCGCATAAAAATAAAATCATTAACAAATTCTTGAATGGGTTCTCCACAGATGATCTGAATACCCTTAAAGGCTTGTTTTAGTTAAAAAATATTACACTTCCAAACTCCTTGATAAGGGATGTTTTAACTGATCCCAATAGTAAAGACTTTTAAATAAGGCACCATAATTTCTAGGGAAGTTCCTGTAGACAGGAAGAGAAATTTGAGTTTTTTGATGGTCTGTAGCACCATCCATAGCTCTCTCATATATAGGTAGAAAATACTGAATTCTTCCTCCATAATTGGGATCATATTTTTCCTTAAAGAAGGGCCTAAATACAGAGGTTTATTAGTTGATACATTAACAGCCAACTTAATTACTGGTTAGGTTCAGAAAAACAGATTTGGGCAAATTGACTTGAGTAGAAGTGCAGTCAATTTCCTTTAATAAATTTTTAAAATTTTTGTGAATGGAGACCCAATAATTTAGGTAATACACTAAATAATGAAGCTCTTCATTTATAATAAAAGAGAGGTTCTCATTAGGCTAATTCTCAAGAATTTTGCATTTAACTCAACAAAACAATTTTATAGGGATTTATAGAATTAACTTGAGTTTCTAAAGCTGTTTGATTAGATCTGCAGAGATGACTAGCATATCCAATTCCAGCTAACTAGTTAGGAAAAGACTGCTTAATATCAAGATACTGAACCTCCAAGGTGAACAAACACATTCAAGCTATCACTCTATTTGGATTTCAAAGCTTGAGCTCTTTAAGTTAGATTATTGACTTATTCTGAGTAGGAAGCATAATTGACAATCCTGATGGCCCTGAAAGCCATAGGAACCATCTGCACTGGTGGGACCGATAGGTCCCATAGGACCATCAGGACCAGGAACTGTGGATGGGGGAACTAGGAGGTCAATTTTAATCTTGTGGCAAAGATGGATCTTGAGGCCCAGAGGGCATCACTATCAGTGATAAGGCTAGCAAATCTTCTATGTTGTCCATCCAATTTTCAATTTTTACTCACTTCACATTCCTGAGTTGTAAGTGAGCTCTGAGTGAACTTTTATCATTAAAATTTCTTCAAATACAAGGGTTAACCATTTCTTCAACCTGATGAGTTAATCCTTGCGATAAATATCCAGCAACACCATTATCAATTCGATAAATTTAGCCTTATAATTTAGTTATCACCCAATTGATTGTTTATAATGGCTTCTTGATTGTCATGGCCAAAGTTGTAGGTGGTCAGATACAAACTAGCCAGTTTGAAATGAAGTTTTTGGGATAGCAAGAATTAATGTTGTATCTATTGGTGGTGTGATCCAAATATTTGGAGCAAATAATGAATAGCAGAATTTACATAATGTCAGAGAACTGCTCAGTTCAAGCTAGTCTCACTTTAGTGATGGCTAATAGAGAATTTATACATAAATTCATCATAGTAGAAGGGACTCTAGAGGCTCAGGATTGGTTAGAGCACCTCCTGGAAGAAGGGTACATTCTATTAGTCTATAGTAGTAGCTGTGACATCAGACAATTTAATTTAAAACAGAAATACATGGTCTGTAAATAGCCAAATTTATTGAGAATTGAGATATAATTCTATTATTAATGAGGCCAGGAAATTACTGTTGATTGGTAATCACCCACTGAGAAATAATCATTGAATCCCAGAGTAAGATGTTATACTGAAATTTTACCATGGTTGTGAAATTATGTTTTTACTTAGACTCTCAGAAGATAGCCTAGCATAAACCAATTTTTAGATTTTGCTTTGAAGTATGAGTTCAGGTGCTTTAAAGCGTCGATTTATAAGTTTAAATTTCTAGAAACTTCTTAGAGGGATTTCTCACTGAGGAATAATTAAAGCTTAAACTTAATAAGTTGAATAAAACTGCTAAAGATTCAGATATTTTTATTATTTAAAATCAGATATATATAGGGTGTGATGAACTAGTTTTTGAGGTAATTGGTGTCACTGATGAGGAAAGTTATGTATCATTGCTAAAAGATTGAAACGTCATTTCTGATAATAATATCTCTTTTAAGACATGTTATGATGGTTAAGGAGATTTGCTTTTTTATTGACATTATCCTTGGGAAGTGGAGGTTTCATAGGCAACAGTGAAATATTAAAAATAGTTATCAAAATATTTAAATTTACATTTAAATTAAGGCGAATAAAAGTCAGATTTAGAGATATTATTGGGCATTTGAACATCTGGTATCCCCTAGGAGGGGCTCAAACTTTTTAGTAATGGATCTTATATCTGGGCAATAGCAATTTGACCTACTTAAGGCGGATCAAAAAATGTGCAATTATTACCTGATGATGAATATATCTTCAATGCATATTCCTCAAGGTCTATTAAACATGCCAGTGACGTTCCAACAAATAATGGATACTGTGTTAGGTGACCTGAAGTTGTTACACGTTTTTGATCACCTAGACAAAATTAGTGTTTTAGTCACACTTTTACAATTCACCTTTAACACTTAATATAGTATATCAAAACCATTTGTGACAAGTTTGACAATAAAACCTCACTAATGTCACTTTCCTTTTAAAAGATAATTAATACTTAGTTTGATTGTAGACACCAATGGACTACGCCCTCAAAAACTCAAAGATAAGGAGAATTGGGCCATGCCACAACAGAGAAATACAGTATTGTGTTAGTAATTTTTAGAAATGGTCAGCTATTATCACCAGTTCAAAAACTTTGCTTCCATCATCAAGCCACTTTTTCAGCTTTAAAGGATACTAAGAAAGGCTTTGCATGTAATGAGGAAGCCAAGAACTTCTTTGATGCACTTAAACTGTATTTACTGACTGAGCCATACTGCGATATTAAATTAAAATGGCTATTCATTACAAAACAGATTCATCCTTGAAAGCAGTCAGTGTCATGTTTTTTTCAGGTAGATAAAGTTGGTGACAAACACCCTGCATTGTATGTGAGCTTTACTCTGAGCAAGCAGGACAAATATACACTGTGAACAAAGTAGAAATGCCTCATGGTTATAGATGCTTTTAGAAGATCCTAGTATACATCCATAGTTCCATTTTGGTGACTGGTCATTTCGCAATGAGATGGATGCATAACTTGAAAAGACTGAAAGTTTTTGGGACATTTGGCCCTAAAATTGCAAGCATATGATTTTGAAATTTTGCACCAAGCAAATACTGCACATTAAAACACATATGAGTTATTGCACCTGCTAACTGTTCTGGTTCTACAGAATGAAGAAGACAATTTGTATAAGAAGATGCTTACTGGAAACATTCAAGACCACTACCAGAAATTCAGAAAGCATCAAGTAAGGCGATGGATAACACAACAATGAATAATGGTCAAATTGTCCAAAAACAATTAAAATTACTACTGCTTCCAAAGCCATCCAAATGCACTGCAATTATCAATGCAGTTAATAGATTAACTGGACATAGAGGCCTAAGGAAAACCCAAGAAAAGGTTCAACAGAAGTTTTACTTGGATTCTTTTAACTCTAACGTCGCATAAAATCTTTGTTTTTGTGCAATGTGTCAGGCACACAAGCCCTTTAAGAGCTCCGCTACTTCCTGGGTATTAGATACTGGGTTTGCATGGCATATTTTATCGTTGACTTGGAAGGGCCTTTGACCATTTTATGGAGAAAATTTGAAATGTCACTGTAGCAGTTAGTCACCTGACTCGTTGGTTAGAGGCGCGTGCTTTATATAAAGTAGATGCCAGTAGTACTGCTAAGTTTATATTAGAGCAGTTTATTTATTTGCATGGTTGTTCTCAGGTTATCTTAACTGATAATGCCATCCACTTCACCATGCATATCATACCAAAGTTAAACGAGTTAATGGGAATATGAGGAGTACTTTCTACACCTTACCATCCAGAAACCAAAGGGATTATTGAAATGGCGGATGGTACTCTTTCTGCTACTTGAAGAAGCTTGTTGTGGGAAAGCTTTCAGCTGAGTGACGGATTAGTTGGCGGCAACTTTCACCTATAACTTATATTTTTATATGTCTACTGAGAGATACCCTATTGAATTGCCTTATTGGCATTGGGCTAGTTTCCTCAAATTTTGAATTATGCGCTTGAACTGAGTCTGACAATGACACCTCTACAGTATTTGAAAAGCTTGACAAAAATTTTGATAGGGTGACAGATTTTCACTTATGTCAATACTCTCAAGTGGAAGTTCAAGGCTAAGGAATTTGAAAAAAAATTAATGAGGCCAGCTTGCCTACACTTTTAATTATGATAGGATCAATTATTATATCACCGACGCTTCAGATGGCGAAATAAGTTAGACAAGCTCTTGATTGGACTATTTGAGGTCATAGATAAGTTGTCCTGTATACTTATATGATTAAGGACCTTTATAATGGTCATATCATGAATAGGGTGCATGCTAAGTTTCTAAAAGCATATAACTATCTAGCAAATTGTAATAAATCCTTTTGAATCCTTTTATATACCTAATTTTGCCAATAAAAAGTGTATGTTTAATTTAAGTTATGGGTCAATGCCATCATTTCATTGTCAATAGTTGCTGACCATATTCTTTGTGGCTCTGCCATCGTTTTGTTAGATATGAATGCCACCATATATTTTTTTGTTTTATACATTGAATGATGTATACCAACATTGGGTTACTGCCACCTCTAGGATGTGGGAGGTTGTGCGAAGAAATTTGCATCAGTAGGCATGTTGTAAGATGATAACAGGTTAGTAAGTGGGATGTGATAAGGTGATGGACATTTGACGTCTCAGCTTCAGAGGAAGATTGTCCTGGGCCAAAATCATCCAAAATGGGGAAATGTCAGCCATTTACTAGTTTACAATGAACCTGAAAGCGATTTTAGAAATAAAAACGATATAATTGACCAAAAGGCCCTGGCTGATTCTTGGTGTTACCCCATAAATTGGGATAACACAATTTTAAATCCTGCACGGGCAATAAGCCAAAAATTGAGCGTTGGATTACTCTGACCATGTGATGGACCTTGGTTAACCATCAAAATGTACTCCCCCCGCCACAACCAGGTCATTTCAAGTTCATATGCGGGAACCACCCCCTTTTATAGGCATGGTGGAGGTCCCCTAAGGTGAAAGTATTCTATCAAGTGGTAATTGGTTAAAACATCAAAAACTTACTGAATGGGTACATTATGCCCCAAAACCCCATCCCATCTGTTGTTTTGCCAAAGAGTAACTCAAATTTCCCAAGATCTGATAGGATAATATACCATATTTCCTAATCTGTAATGCATCTAAGCTATTCCAAACCTACCCTCAAATTTCCCTAGACCCTTGGTGCAGTTTAAATAATGAACGGTCAGATATCAAAAAGAATCGTTTTCCTTTTGACTCCCACACTTCTAATAAAAATCTAAAAATCCAAACCTTATAGCAGCGTTTTTTTTATTTTATTAAAAAACTTTGTGGGATCCAGCGGCATAAGCACCAGTAAACACAAGTAAGCTGGAGTCCTACAAAATGGTGCTCACTACAGGGGATACCTGTACACCTCAAAAATTGTCATAAACGGAGGCTTTAAACGTGTGTAACCCTCCCTCTTTTCCTCTTCACCTTAAATCTCGTTTAGTTTCTAAGGAAAAGCAACTAGCAAGCGCTCTATCCTGTCTCAAAACTTGAGCAGAGTTCAATAAAACCCTTTTAAAGATAAGTTTATCCCTTGAAGGAAGCATTAATACTTTCTTGTATGTTTATGAAGCTGCCATGTATGGTGCAACAGATAAGCAGAAAGTATAACACTTCCTTCCTTTTTAAGCTCCTTAGTGCAAGAAATGATAGTTCCTTACCTGGACCCTTTGTACACCTGGGCAGAGGTGAAGGAGGCTCTTCAAGTCGAATTTGGATTGCAACAGAGTCTACACAGGGAAAAACAGGCCTTTATGCACCTTAGTATGTATGAAGGTGAATTGACCATTTCCTTTGCTGAACGATTTTACCTCGCTGAGCAAAGGTTGTCAATCTCTAACATGCTCACCCTTGATGATGCTATCGCCGCCCTGTTAACTGGGCTAGCCTCTCAACCCTTTCAAAACAGGCATATCATCTAAGTGAAATGCCACTTCGAAAACATCTGTGACATTAAAGAGGCTTTTTTATAAGTGGCCAAATCCCAATTATGTGATAAAACAAATGACGCTGAGGTGAAACCTTCAGCTCTAACCATTGAGGAGCATCCACCTGTTGAACAGAGGAGATTGAGTTCACATGTGCCCATATACCTATGAAACCTGTTTCCTCAGTGCAACTTAAAACAGATATTCCTCCATCTTCTGAATTAAAGACCATATGCCCACACAAGCTCACTAAAGCCGCTGTGTTTTCCCCTCCAGCTAAGCTGGTAAATGCGCGCCCTAAGGTAATTCAATTTCCTGTGGCTGTTTCCCCAACCTCCATCGTGGCCTTGCCCGTTGTTGAGAATACCCTTGGGGAATAATTTGAGGGGGGTTATGATGAATTTGGTTACTATGTATTGGGCCCCTGCCAAAGTAGAGGTTACTGATCATTTGGACGCAGGAGGATTAGATGAGACCACCATACTTGAGGAAACAAACCTCAGTCAAATTCTAGGGCGTCCAAAAGTTATTGACACTGCCAGCGATAGTAATCAGTTCTTAGATAGCTCAATTTGACCTATTCAGTAAGTTCATACTATGAAATCCATCTTGGATAAATACTCTGAGATTGCTAAAAAACTAACCTCCATATCTCGGTTCAAGAGGTCTTAGATTTGTTGCCTAAATTTGGAAGAACTCTTACTAAGGTTGAAGTGGTCATATAAAAGGTCCAATTACTGGACATCCTGAACACTGGCTCCACAGTCAACGTGAACTCTACTAAGCTTATTAAAAAAGATAAAGCTAGCACCTGACTTGGAGTATGTCACAATTCCGATATGACTGGATGATAATCTTGGGACAGTTAAGGCGGTTTGAGAAGAATCCGCCAAAATGAGATTAGTTACAATTATTCAAGTGCCTCGAGACAAGGTGATATTGGGATATAACAGGTTAATATTGAATTTTCTCAAAATAAGGCGATTGGGCGATGTCAACATTCAATGAATATGAATTAAATCGCCTACAATTTAGGCGATATAGAACTAAAGAATAATAAGCTGAAGCAAGGAGAATTGGTGGAACCAAATAGTCCAAGCTACAAGTGTGGTATCATCTGAAGCTGCTGTATATAAGCGAGATGGGCGATTAAGAGGGGAGGTTGTTAATGAGATAGAGTGAGTGAAACAGCGAGGATCCGCTGTGTTTATGATATTAAAATAAAATACTGTAGTGGGAGCAAGTGTCCCATAGTTGTTATATTAAAGTTTATTCCTTTGTTACCAAGGGCCACAATTATCATATCATTGGCCTATTGCTCAGTGGACTGAACCCTGTGCAAACCCCTTACAGTGTATCTCCAGGATTCCGCCAAATTATAAAAGTGGTGCTCACTACAGGGGGTCTATTGATCAGTAATAAAATAATAATAACTCAGTAGCCTGGTATGTCTCACCTAGGTTGCTTTGATAAGAAATCTGCACAACACAATGGGGCCGGTGCATATGAGGAGTTGAAATTTGCATTATACACTGTGATCAAAAGACAAGATGAGACGCTCCAGGAAGTCTACCGTGATAAGCTGCTGCATCTTGATTGCGAAGTAAATATTCATGGGTTCTTTAAACAATTTGAGTTTGCAACTGAGGGTGCCTCAGACCGGTGCAGGGCGAAACTGTTGATCTCCACCTTGGACGTTGGAAGTGCTAATCAAGTTGTTTGTTACCTTCCAGATAGTTCCGTTACATACCAAGAAGTCAAGGAGACAGTGCTACGATTGTTCAGCGGAAAAGCAAAGATGTCACAGTGGAAAGCCGAGTTCCTGACCATTGGGTTTCAACAAAATAAGACTCTCACTGCATTCGCTGAGTGGTTTATGGCAGAAGCACATGTGTTGATTGGGGCTGGGATTCTAGCTGAAGCTGATGTATGCATTGCAATGTCCTCTGCGGTGAAGCCATACCCTGAGCTTTACAATGTCATGGTCTCATTGTTAGAGGACGATGTACCTCTTCTTAAACTTGTTCAGTTTGTACGTCGTTTAGCTGTAATTTTCCCTCCACCCAATATTGAGCAGATTCACACTGTCGCTGGGTTAACTCTAACCATGGGAGGGAAACAATTAGTTGATGCAGATTATGCCAGGCTACTCCTTGCAGCCCAACATCTGTCCCATAACTTCTGAGCAACAACTAACCAACTACCACTTTGGCCATAACTATGCTGATCAACAGCAGGCAGTCTACCAATGTGGGTCTGGTTACGCCAATCAACTTCAGAATAACTTTTTGAGTGGTCCAACTTATATTAAGCACAGACGTAGGCCCTATGGAGTAAGCTGTTTAAATTTTGGTCACACTGGGCACATGGGACGATGATGCCCCTATTTACAGATCCCTTATGTACAACAGGATCAAAGTTATCAGGGAAAAGTCAGAGCAGAGTAGAGACGGGACTCTCTACTTCCGCTATCTTGAAGTCATATGTCCCACATGGATCTATTGTATTGAAGGCAGTAGAAGCCTCCCAGTATGATGATACATTTCTCTACCAACAGCCGGTTGGGGGTGGGTAAATGTGTTGATTCAAGCACAATTCAAAAAAATGCCCAACACAGAGTTTCTGGAGCAACCAAAGCCTTACACTTGCCAAATGTTTGACCAAAATCCGTCAGACCAGCTAGAACCATTCGCAGATGCATTGTCTCTAAGAGAAGTAGAGGTCGCCTTTCCAGTGGATGCTATTATAACAGGATACCCTAAAGTTGGTGCGGGTATTATAGGTTTCCTGGGAAAACGTGAACTGCTGAATGTACACGTAGTAAATAGCTGGCATTCATCTTACTTGGAGTGCACTTACTGTGACGTTGTGGTAGCCAAAACCTGAGTACGAGCAATAATTGAAATGGGGCTCCTGTTAACATTGTCTCCACTAAGTTGGTGGCGAAATTGTCTCTAAAACCCAACATAGAACACCGGATGGTGTATGAGACCACTGGAATGGAAACCACGGTCTCTGAGGAAGCGTATAGCGCTCTTCCTTTGCAGTTTGGATCTATTGTTATTGTGGCACCAGCGGTAGTATTACCAAATAGCAACTATGATCTGATGATTGGTACTGCTTTTAGTGACACTATGGGCTGTCGTTGACATGATGGAAGAGACCCTAGACATCCTGGGACAACAGATACCCATCTATTTTACTTCCAGCGGAGTTCCAGATAACCCAATCCGCTCTAGGCAAATTAATCTCGCCTATAGCAATGGTGGGATACCTGTAGTATATTGGCAGATGAAGTAAAAGACATGAATGCTCCCAAACCAGAATTACAAATACAAAGGGATTCCACTACGAGCCGCAAACGCTTTTACTATCCCTTCTGGGCATCAGGTCATAATTGGGGCAGAGCTAGAAATTGAGATACCGGGAGGTCTGTACAGAGAGGTTGTGGGTCCCTATCAACAATCATGACTCAAACCTCATGTGGCTCCTGGGTTACTGTTACCAGGGCAGGGGGAAGTAAAGGTGTTGGTAGCAAATCTGCAGAAGAAGGAGATGAAGGTTCAGTAGCATCAAGTGGTAGTTTACCTGCATTTGATCTCTTTCAATGAGGTCCACCAGATACTTGACTTTGGCTCTTGGGAAGATCTTGGCTTACCTTTAAAAACCACCTTCAGTGTAATGACTGTGGTTCCTCAGGAGGCGTTAACTGGTCTATCAGAGGATCAGAAGGACAGGGTGATGGATCTGTTCAAGAAGTTTCACAGCATTTTTGAAACTGACGATCATGACTTGGGTTGTGCTCGCGGGGTTGTGCATCAGGTGGACATGGGAAACCACCCCCTATCAGGTCATGGCCTATCCATCGCTCAAAGGCAGCGGAAGAAGTTGTATCTGCAGAAATGATACAACGGTGGAACAAGGAATGTTGGAGCCATCAAAAAGTCCCTGGGCATCCCCAGTACTAATTGTCAAAAAGAAAGATGGCTCCAATCGAGTAGTATTTGATTATTGGAAGCTTAACAGCATTATGAAAAAAGATTCATACCCGCTTCCACGAATTGATGATGCTCAGATCAGTTAGGTGGGGACAAGAATTTCTCTGCTATGGACATGATATCAGGGTAATGGAAGATTGAGTTGCAGCGGCGGAACAAGAAAAGTGTGCTATAATTACCTCAAAAGGATTGTTCCTGCCTACACGTATGCCACAGGGTCTGTGCAATGCTCCCACTACGTTCCAGTGGGCTATGGACACTATTTTGGGTGACCTAAAGCTGTCTTGCATTCTTGTCTACCTTGACAATATCAACAAGTTTTTTCGAACATTCACGGAGCATCTTGGACACCTGGAGCAAGTGTTTTTCCGCCTTGCTGATGCTAATATCAAGATTAAGCCCCGAAAGTGCCACTTTTATAGGGAACAATTGGAATATCTTGGCTTTGTGGTAGACTCCAAAGGGCTTAGCCCTCAGCCAGCCAAGGTGGAAGCCATCCACAAGATGACTCAGCCAATCAATAAGCGGGATATACAGGTGTTCTTGGGGATGGTCAGGTACTATCAACGGTTCATTCTCAACTTCAGCTGTATTAAGGCTCCACTCTTTGATCTACTAAAGAAAAACGCTGTCTTCAACTGTATGGATCGATGTCAAACTGCTTTTGATGTACTATGAAGTGCATTGGCTAGCGCACCCGTTTTGAAATACCCCAATTTTAAAAAGAGTTTAATGTGCAAACGGATGCTTTGCTTTCTGCTGTAGGGGCTGTGTTATCCCAAAAAGACGATGATGGTGTGGAGCACCCCATTGCATATTGTAGCCGCAGTATAACTGGGCCTTAATGGGGTTACACCATGACTGATCGGGAGTGTTTAGCAGTAATCTATGCATATATACAATCTTAGATCTACCTCCACAGGGTGAAATTCAAAGTAGTAACAGATTATGCCTCCTTGCACTGGCTACAGAATCTGTGGGAACCTGAAGGGCGACTTGCGCGATGGGCTTTGAAGCTCCAAGCATATGATTTTGAGATCATGCATAAGCCAGGGTCAAAACATCAGAATGTGGACTGTCTTTTCAATTACCCACTGTCACCATTACCCGGATGTGATGGACATAATGTATGAGAAGATGCTTGTGGGCAAATATTACAATGAGCCGCCGCCAGTGATCAAAGTGTTAGATGGACTCAGGGAGGGTACCTTCGTGCGAGGGGGAGAATTATACAAGTGGATTGGAGACTTGACGCTGAATTTTCCTAAGCCTTCAAATAAACCCTTGATAATTATGGATGCTCATCAGGCTGTAGGCCATGGTGGTTTGCAAAAGACGCTGGAGTTTTTGTGACCCTGATACTTCTAGGAAAGCATGCATTATGACGTGCTGGAAACTATTGGCTGTTGCCATCAATGTCAAGTTGAAAATCTTTCTTTAAGAAAACCACCTATCAATTAGTGAAGCCCCAGTTCGCATGGAATTTTTTTTCATTAGACTTGGTGGGGCCTCTGCTGACTGGCGCAAACTGCTCCAAGTATATAATTGTCGCCATCAATCATTTGACCTGATGGGTGAAGACCAGGGCTATTAGTGACTTGGGTGCGGTCACCACGGCCAATTTTATTATAGAGTGTGTTATACAGCGACACAGCTGCCCACAGTTCATTCTGACGTATAAAGGAACCAACTTCACTTCACATATATTGCCAAGGTTAAATTAGTTGATGGCGATCCGTGGGATTTTGACCACCCCCTACCACCCTGAATCTAATGGCATGGTGGAACGGGTCAATGGGACCTTGGTTAGTATTCTACGCAAGCTTGTAAATGAGCGGCCATCAGATTGGAGCACCCTTTTATCCACCGCTGTCTTTGTGTACAATATCAGCTACCACTCAGCAACCGGTAAAAGCCCATTCCAATTGCTCTATGGACAACATCCAGCGCTACCTGCATTGCTTTACTCCTGTGTGGAGGATACCAGCATAATTAATCCTCACTGCAATTTTTCTGCCTTAACCAACACGCTGATTAAACTCCAAACTGAGGCATATTCCACTAGTCTGGCCAAGACGATTTGGGATCATGTAGCTGACCAAGGTAGACGCAACAGTCTTTTACAGTTTGGGGTAGGGGAATTGGTCCTGTTTCATGACCAACATGGGTTCAGAAGCGGGAAATAGCTCGCCAGTATATGGAACAGGCCATTCGAGATCATTGATAAAACTGGGGCTGATGCCTACACCCTTAAGGAACCTGCGGGGAAACAGATTATTAACTGGGTACATGTGAAGTTCCTTCGACCATACAAACCATAGAAGCCTTATCATCCAGTCAAGGCGGGGGTAATGTCATGACTCTGATATGCTTGGATGATTATCTTGAGACAGTTAGGGATGTTTGAGAAGAATCCGCCAAAATGATATTAGCTATTATTCAAGGGCCTTGAGATGAGGCGATATTGGGATATAACAGGTTTATTATTGGATTGCCTCAAAATAAGGTGATCAGGTAATGTCAACATTTGATTAATACAAATTAAATCGCCTACAATTTAGGCGATAGAGAACTAAAGAATAACAAGCTGAAACGAAGAGAATCGGTGGAACCAAATAGTCCAAGCTACAAGTGTGGTATCATCTGAAGCTGCTGTATATAAGCGAGATGGGCGATTAAAAGGGGGAGGTTGTTAATGAGATAGAGTGAGTGAGAGCGAGGGTCCGCTGTGTTTATGATATTAAAATAAAATACTGTAGTGGGAGCAAGTGTCCCATAGTTATTATATTAAAGTTTATACCGTTGTTACCAAGGACCACGATTGTCATATCGTTGACCCTATTGCTCAGTGGGCTAAACCCTGTGCAAACTCCTTATGGCATATCATCAGGATTCTGCCAAATTATAACAGAGTACATGCAAGAATTTGGAACTGCTGGCCCCAATAATACCCATGCTGTCAGTGCATACTCTTCCCTTCTCATTCAAAATTGGGGAGCTTATTTTATCAGTTCATCTGCAGCTTTGGATTCAACGCATATGATATGCTCATTGGAACTCAGTTTATGATTGAGTCTGAGGGAATAATATACATGAAGCAAGGATACCTCTCATTACTCAACTATGAGTTCAATTAGTCTTATCCAATAAAGAACCCAGCAATCACGAATACTCTTGCCTAATTGACTACCCTTTCTCAGCTATAACTTTGTCTTATACCACTTCTGGGTGAAACACAAAGAAATTGTACGATCCATTGGATGCTAGAGAAGGTATCTATTTCTATGCCGCAGACAAGGTCTTGATTAAACCTGGTGAACAACGAGTGGTTAACAAAAGTCACGCTTCAAATCCCTCACCATTGTTTGTTGCACCTTGTAAATCTTGGGGACCAGCCCCTACAACTGGATATGGAGCAGCATCCCTCGCAGACTAAAAGGGGCCAAAGGCCCAAGTGGACCCCCTGTTGCAGTTGAACGACCTGGCACATGTGGTTGATGAGCGCTGGGTAACTGACTTTCCACCTAGAGATATCCAAATCTCTCCCCTACCCCCTCCCCAAACCTAATAAAATTAATAGATGGGACCTGCCAGGAGATCATGCAGGTCAGGGGCCTTGGGCGGGCCCCTGGGACCCCCACTTACCAGGGAAATTTTACCAAAATTTTGAAGAAACTGCCAGCGCAAGTATTGGAGCCCAGCCTGCAGATTCTGGGCTAACGGAGCTGGTCCAGACTGGTTGGGTCTGAGAATCAGATCAGAACTCAATTTGGGTTTTGAACCAGGCCACCAGTGACTTGGACCAGTTGCCCCCACCCCTTGGAATGGATCCGAGAAGCTTAGATCACATAGACAACAAAATTAAGAGTTTGTACTGGGTTGCAGACAACTGAGCACCAGGGCCACAGCCTCCCAGGACGAATCTGGGAAATCTGAACTGCTTGAGCTTCCTGACTCAAATAGTTAAGGCGTGGATCAGTATCATTGACCTGGTCTGGCCCCAAAAAATTGGGAAAATCAGCAAAAGATTTTTTTAGATTTTTGTTAAGACTTTGGAAACCATCCATCCACTCCCCCGCCCGCCAGCCAACCAAACCCCATCGCCAATCCCCAACCTCCCAATACTTAAGGCAATTACTCTGTCAATGGGCAGTTATCAGTTCATTCTCTATTCGCTTCATGCTTTGTGCCAAAATAAATATGATTACACAGAACGCCTTGTCATAAACTCCGCCTGTTTATTCCTATTCAAAATTCCACCGATTAGTCTGACAAAGTGCGCCGCCACCAAAATAATTATCCTAATGATCGCCAAATGGGTCATCCAGTTGCTTGACCCTGCCACGCGGTGGTGGATCATATCTGCAGTGAACCGCCTTGCTCTCAATGATGGAGTTGACTCTCCATCCATTTTTGCATATCCTTTAAATGCAAACCCATCCGTTTGCTTCACTGACAGGTTTTCCAAGAGCGCTCCTCTACTGGAGCAGCCTCAGGGTGCCCCCGACCCAAGGCCTGTGAGCTTGGCCACACACCTGGCTCATCTGCCATTGATCCCACCCACCTAAGGGCCCCAAAGTACCCTGACCAAGGGGAACTCGGCCCCAACGCTTATCTTGGGCCCATTTTCCCCTCTGACAGCACCCCTGTTCGCGCGGTGTGTTTTGTGCCGCCCCTCTCTGATGCACAGACCCACCTACCCATAACTGAAGGCCAGCAACCGTGCACCCTGGAGGAGTTGTTGTCCCCACCACCTCTCCCACCCTTAGATTTTGCCCCCACAAGGCTCGCGGTTGCCCCCATTGCAACCATCTGGTTTGCCTTGGGGGCCTTCAGTACATTTATAAACATTTACTTTCCTCACATCCCTACTAGATCCCCCCTTCTTCTAGTCACATGGACCGCTGTGCCATTGGCATTCTGGGCTCTCCACTGGGTGCTTAAACACCCTGACTGGGAGCCCAGTCTAATTCTTATCAGCCGTTTCCATGACATAATGAACTGACCCATAACCTCGGCCTTCTCCATCCTCCTTGCTGGCACTGGCAAAGCGTTGGCCTACGCTCTAACCTTAAACGTACTCTCTCTGCAACCTGGCCTTCTCCTGCTGGTTGGTGGCCTCATTCATCCGAGCATGCTGCCAGTTTGTGTTGACCTGGTCCCCACCCCACAACCCCTGGCGTCAAGTTTCACCCCATCAGTCAACATGATAGGGTTGGGAGTCCCCCCTAACCCTTCTGATGAGGTGGCCGACTAAATCCTGGGTGTCCTGGCAGAACTTCAGGTGCGCTTCACTGCTGATGGGGGGAAAAGTCCCCTCCCTTCTGATGCCCAGCAGAGCGTAGCTCTCCTTGATGCCCTAGATGAGATGCCCACCACTGGGTCAGGGGGTTGCTCCGCTCTGCTACTAAGTCTGGGAACCCCACCCCCTACTGGCGCTAGTTACTTTGGCAGTCCAGGCCCCTGAGTCTAGACTGGCGCGCCTCCTCCGTTTGTTCATACTAGGGCAAACAGCCATGGACTTGCCCTCCCTGAATGAAGCCTTCGCGGTTCTGGCCCCCATGGTGCCCATCCCCCCAAGATCGCCATCTCCACCTTCTGAGCTGCCTTGGACCCCACTGCAGCTGCCCATGCATCTTGGGACCCCCTCCCCAGGTCCTTAGAAATTGCATTCTTGGTGGCTCGTGCAATTGGGCCAGGCCCTTCCATACACCTGCAAGCGCTGTTGCAGCTCTTGAGGTCCCGCGTGCCACCCCTCTCCCCCTGCCAGTGGTCGCGGCCAAAGGAAGCGCCCCCCAGGTCTTGTTGCCCTCTGCGCCCCCTCTGTACCCACCTTGGGTACCCTCCCCTTGGAAGAGCCCCTGCCTGCTGCACCCTCTGCTCTCACCCCAGATCAGGAAAGTGGGCCCTTGATCCCCCAGAGCTCAGAGCCTGCCCACCCCGGCGCCACCACCCCCCAGTTAACCCAGAGGCCCCCTCAAAGAGAGTTGAGTGGGCATACGCATCAACCCTCGCTGACCCATTTGGGACAAAGAGGAAGCAGAAACCCCTCACCAGTTCCAGACCAGCCTGGCGCCTCTTGTTCAATCTCTTCTAATGATGGGTCATGCTCCCTCCTCGGCTGCCCTCTCTCTTGCCCACCCCAATAAAGAAGATCAAGCCTACTTCTTGTTCCCTATCTCCTTCCCCTCAGAGTCAAATGAATTTACCGTGCAAGCCCTCCTCGACACCTGAGCGGCAGGAAACTTTATTGATCTCAGTGTGGCGCATTCCTTGGACCTGGCAATGGAAGAAGCCTCTTTGGTCCTGGGTGCTTCATCAGAGCCCATGAAGTCTTACCACGTCCGACGCCCATTGCACTTCTCTGTCCATGACTTTGGGTTCTGTGACCACTTCTCAGCTGTACAGGACTTGCTCTACCCCGTGATCCTGGGGGTGGGCTGCTGGTGGCGACAGCAGGTCTGCATCAATCTTGTTAATAACTCCTTGTTGTTCTCAAACCTCAAGTTGAGTGGAGAGTTTCCCTTGTTGAAATCCCTCCCCCTTGACACATCCCTCAGCTCTAATTCTCCCCAGACCCCGCTCCCATTGACCTCCCTTCAGACTTCCCACCCTTCCTAACCCCTATAAGTCCATCTTTGACATGTTGCTGGCTTCCAAACTCCCCCTAATCTCCAAATATGACCTAACATTTCAGCAGACATTTGACCTAGTCAAGATCAACTGCCCCCTCTACCCCTACACAGAGGAAGAAGACAAGGACTTGGGATTTGGCTAGATGAGATGCTAGAGAAGGGTTGGCTTATCAAGAAATCTTCACCGGTCGCCCCCCATAGTTTTTGCTCAGAAAGCAGATGGCACCCTGCGCCCTTGCATCAACTATGGCCACCTCAATAACATCACCATCCCTGAACCCTACCCGTTGCCCTTAGAGCAGACCATTTCCCAAGCCATCGCCAAATCCTGGGTCTTCTCAAAACTGAATCTAGTGAACGTCTTTAATAAGGTGAGGGTAGCGAGAGGACAAGAGTGGCTCACAGCTATCTGCACCCACAGGGGTCTTTTTCAATTCAGAGTGATGCCCTTTGGACTGAAGAATGCTATAGCCACCTTCCAATGCCTCATCGATGATGTGCTTGGGGATCTGCGCTTCTCATGCGCTGTAGCCTACATTGATGATAATCTGATCCACTCCTCTACCCCAGAGCAACATGCCAAGGATCTTGAAGCAGTGGTGGAGCCCTCCACAAAGCAGGGCTCTTCATGAAACCCTCAAAGTGCTAATTTTTCCGGGATGAGGTGACCTTCTTAGTAACCTCATCCTGAAGGACAGATATGCTGTTCCACCCTCTAAGCTTGAGGCGATCCAGCCTTGGCCTACCCCTACTACACAGAAACAACTCCAAAGTTTCCTCGGCACCATTACCTTCTTATAAAAAATTCTCCCCAGCCCTCGCCCAACTGGCGGCACCCCTTCACCCCCTCACTGGGAAAAACGCCCCCTTCAAGTGGTCCCCGGAATGCCAGAAGGTCTTTGAGTCTATCAAGGAGGTTTTCCTCACCGCTCCAGTCCTGTGGCATGCCAACACCTCCCACCCCTTCATTGTAGCCTGCAATGCCTTGTCAGTGGCAGTAGGCGCCGTGCTGCTACAGGAGCATGAGGGGTTCAAGCACCCAGTGGCCTACTACTCCCGCAAATTCACTTCCACAGAACAAGCATGGCCAATATATGACAAGGAGCTAGCGGCAGTGGCGTGGTCACTCACCCACTGGCGATACCTCCTGCAAGGCGCCCAGCACAAAATCACCATTCAGACTGACCATAAGGCATTACTATACTACCGCAAACCCCAGAAGCTGGGGCACCACCAAACTCACACATACCAGGACCTCTGTGGGTTTCATTTTAAATATGAATTCATAAAAGACCCCCTGAATGTGTCGCTGGACATGCTCAGCCAAAACCCATCGCTATCAACCAATGGTGGAGAGGACCTGCAAGAGCTTACTACTGTAGTGCCCCCCTCCCAAATCCTCTCCTTGGCTCCTCCAATGGTAGCCTTTGCCGACCTTGCCCCCAACGCCCCGCTCCTCCCTTGCGTCCTCACTGCCCAGACCTGTTGCCCCAAAGGGTTAGAGCTTTACACTGACTTAGAGTCCTCAAGTCAGAAGAGAGCCCCATACACCCTGCGGGAGGGAACCATCTGGTTTTACAATCAGATTTGGGTCCCCCCATCTCTACGCAACTGTGGTATTGAAGAATGCCATGTCCCTCAGACCATTGAGAACCCCGGCATCAGGAAGTGCGCTGATCTCATAAAGAGCACTTCCAATTGGCCAGGGTCCTCAAAGGACATCCCCGCCTGGATCTCCCACTGTGTCACCTGTGCCAGAGCAAAATTGGACTGATCTGGAAAAAGGGGTTGCTACACCCCCTGCATCAGGCAGAAGTTCCGTGGATCTCAGCCTCAATATATTGCATCGTGGAGCTCTCCCACTCTAACGGCTCAGATGCTATCATGGTAGTCATTGATCGTTTTACCAAGTTTGCCCTCTTCATCCCCTGCCTCTCCTCTATTACTGCAGTAGAGACCGCAAATTTATTTGTCAACCATGTCTTTGCCATGTTTGGTCTCCCCACCGAGATAGTGAGTGACAGGGGACCCCAGTTCACCGCCCAGTTCTGGGAAGAGTTGTTAATTCTCCTCAGCATCAAGCCTTGCAGATCCACGGCCTACCACCCCCAGTCCGATGGGCAGACTGAGAAGGTGAACCAGGTACTGGAGCAGTACCTGCGCTGTTATGTGACGGCCTTACAGGACACTTGGGCCAAGGACCTACCCCTCGCACAGTTTCCATACAACAATTCACTCCACTCCTCAACCAACCTCTCCCCCTTTGAGGCCACCCTGGGTTACAACCCCTCCTCCCAAGTTGGCTCACAGCTCTCCTCAACAGTCCCTGCAGCCGAAGACCGTGTGTGTGCACTCCACAAGACACAAAACCTGGTTTGTGAACATTTGACAAAGTACATCGAGGATTACAAAAAATTGCTGACTGGAAGCGCCTACCCAGACATGAGATCGAAGTCAGCTCCCTTGTCATGCTGGACACCCACAATATTCCCTTAAAAGCCCCCACCCAGATACTCGCAGCCAAACGCTCTAGCCCCTTTGAGGTGGAGAAGGACTTAGGCAACAGAGCCTATTGTTTGAAGCTGCCCGCTCACTGGAAGCAGCATAAAGTCTTCCACAACTCCCTCCTGACCCCCTTCAAAGGGAAAAGGCCAACATCACCAGAGCTGATCCTAATTGGGGAATCCCAGGAAGTGGAGGTGGAGGCTATCCTGGCTTCCCAGTGGTCCCGCAGATCCGTTCAATACCTGTTTCTGGAAAGGCTACCCCTCATATGAGAACAGCTTGGTGAGTGCACGCGACTGCGCAAATTGCAAGGACCTGTAGAAGAATTCCACAACTCCCACCTGGCAGCCCCCATCCACCCCAGAAGATTGCAGCCATCCTGGCCATAAAGCTCCCAGAAAGACACAAGAACTATGCCCTGGTCTATGCCCCAGGTGGGGCCTCCTCCTGTCAAAAAAGGAAAGGGTAGTGTAAGTCTTGGGGACCAGCCCCTACAACTGGATAGGGAGCAGCATCCCTTTCGGACCAAAAAGGGGCCAAAGGCCCAAGTAGACCCCCTGTCACAGTTGAGCAACCTGGCGCATGTGGTTGATAAGCGCTGGGTAACTGCCCTTCCACCTAGAGATATCCAAATCTCTCCACTCCCCACCCTGATAAAATTAATAGAGGGGACCTACCAGGAAATCATGCAAGCCAGGGGCCTTGGGCAGGCCCTGGGACCCCCCACTTACCAGGGAAATCTACCAAAATTTTGAAGAAACTGCCAGCGCAAGTATCGGAGCCCAGCCTGCAGATTCTGGGATAACGGAGCTGGTCCAGAATGGTTGGGTCTGAGAATCAGATTGGAACTCAATTTGGGTTTTGAACCAGGCCACCAGTGACTTAGACCAGTTGCCCCCACCCCTTGGAATGGATCCAAGAATCTCAGATCACATAGACAACCAAATTGAGAGTTTGTACTGGGTTGCAGACAACTGAGCACCAGGGCCACAGCCTCCCAGGACGAATCTGGGAAATCTGAACTGCTTGAGCTTCCCGACTCAAATAGTTAAGGCGTGGATCAGTATCATTGACCTGCTCTGGCCCCAAAAAATTGGGAAAATCAGCAAAAGGTTTTTTTTTATTTTTGCCAAGACTTTGGAAACCATCCATCCACTCCCCCACCCGCCAGCCAAGCAAACCCCATCGCCAATCCCCAACCTTCCAATACTTAAGGCAATTACTCTGTCAATGGGCAGTTTTTGGTTCATTCTCTATTCTCCTCGCGCTTTGTGCCAAAATAAAGCCAATTACCCCAAACGCCTTGTTGTGGACTCCACCTGTTGTTTTTCCTAGTCAAAATTCCGCCGATTGATCTGGCAAAGTGCGCTGCCACCCAAATAATTATCCTGATGATCGCTGAATGGGTCGTCTGGTCACTTAACCCTGCCACGCGGTGGTGGATTGTATCTGCGGTGAACTGCCTCTCTCTCAATGATAGAGTCAACTCTACATCCAATTTGCATATCCATTAAATGTGAACCCATCTGTTCACTTTGCCAACAGACTTTCTGAGAGCGCTCTTCTATCAGAGCAGCCTCAGGGCGCCCCTGCCCTGAGGCCCGCGAGCTCAGCCCCCACACCTGGCTCGTCAACCATTGATCCCACCCCTTAAGGGCCCCAGAGTACCCCTGACCAAGGGGAATCAGCTCCAACGCTCATCTTGGGCCTGTTTTCCCTCCAACAGCACCCCTGTTTGCACAGTGGGTTTTATGCTGCCTCTCTCTGGCGCACAGACCCACCTACCCATAACTGAAGGCCAGCAACCGCGCACCCTGGAGGAGTCGTCGTCCTCCCCACCTCTCCCGCCCTTGGGGGTTGCCCTGCAATACTCGCAGTTTCCCTCATTGCAACCATCTAGTTTGCCTTGGGGGCCTTCAGCACGTTTAAAACATTTACTTTCCTCACGTCCCTACTAGATCTCCCCTTTTTCTAGTTGCATGGACCGCTGAGCCCTTGGCATTCTGGGCTCTCCACTGGATGCTTACAAACCTGACTGGGAGCCCAGTCTAATTCTTATTAACCATTTCCATGACACACCTTGTAAGTAGTGAGAGCGTTAGTCCTTTGGACCCTCAGGTATTGCCTTTTGTTCTTGACCCAGCTTACCAGAGGCCTATTTTCTGATGTTGGGGAACCTCACCTCAAAAGAAATAGTTGTAAAAAACACCAGGAGATTGGCAGGGGCTTGTTAGTCCCTGTAAAGGACATTGAACAAATTCACTCCATTGGCTCTATGATGGATATGGGCCTGCCAATGGATAAACTGGCATGTACTTTACCCAACGTCCATACCTCGGATGAGCTGACCCCAGATGAGCTGAAAAGTTCATATTCTCCTAAAAGATTATGGTGACATATTCTCCAAATCTGATATTGACTTTGGCCACATGAAGGGCTGGTGCCACTCCATCAATGTGGGTGATTCCTGGCCTATTAGGTCCAAACCTTTATCGCAATCCACAGGTAGAAAAACAACAAATGAGTACGGAACTTCATCAGTTGCTAGACGCAGGGTAATTAGTTTCTTCACAAAGCCCTTGGTCTTCCTCTCTGTTGCTTAATAAAAAAATGGAGGTCGTCAGATAGACATGGACTACATAAACTTAAAAAAACTCATGAAAAAGGATAGCTATCCTCTCCCTCATATTGACGACGTCTTGGCCCAACTCTCTGGCTCTAAATTCTTATCCGCCATGGACTTGGATAGCGCCTATTGACAAATGGACCTTTCCCCTGAAGACCAGGAGAAATGTGCTCTCATTTTTAGTGAAGGTCTCTTCCAACCAACCTGATTACCTCAAGGGATGTGTAACGCACCTGCAACTTTCCAGCATGCAATGGACCACATATTGCAGGACTTGGAGTTAAGTTGTGACATTGTATACCTCAATGATGTCACAGTATTTTTTTACTTTTAGCGAACATCTTGATCACCTGAAGGAGGTCTTTCAACGGCTATGTAAGTCAATTAATAAATTACTACACCAAAGTTTAATTTTCCAGAAAAAACTGGATTCCCTGGCCATTCCATTTCTCAAAAAGGAATTCAACCAATCCAAGATAAGGTTGAACGATCTCAAAAATTCCTCCCCCTAAAAATTTAAGGGATGTTCAGGTATTTCTAGGGATAATGGGATATTACCATCATTTCATCCCTAAGTTTTACCAGCTCAGCGAGCCTTTTGTCCGTCTATTGACTAAGAACACTCCTTTGTCAGTGGGGTGCGGAACAGAAGGCCGCTTTTGAAACGCTGAAACAATTGCTGCTACAACGCCATATCCTAAGGCAGCCAGATTATAATAAACCCTTCATCTTACTCAATGATTTCTCGGACTATACCGTTGGGGCCATCTTAGCCCAATTAGATGAACATGGTGTAGATCATCTTGTATCCTATTTTAGTAAGACGCTGTCAAAGGCGGAATGCAACTACAGTGTAACGGAGAAAGAGAACCTTGATGTTTTGCTAGCTGTAAAGCGCTACCGCCCTTTTCTATATGGAACAACCTTCACTGTGGTTACTGACCACGCATCCATAAAAATGGTTACAGAACATGAAAGATCCTACTGGTCAGCTAGCTCGCTGGGCTCTAAAGCTCCAGCCTTATGACATGAAGATTGAACATCATGCCGGAACCCATCAGTTGAATGTTGATGAGTTGACTTGGCTGCCAGTCCTTCACTTGGATAATAGTTAGGCGTAGAGGTTACACGACCTCTTAATGACCCCCAATGACTAGGAGGATGAGGATGAGCCTGCACAGAAAATGTTAGCCCAGCACTCCCATAATACCAAAGAGGAGAACTGGAAGTTGTATAAGCAGGTGGGGCAAAATAGGCTGCCAAAACTTTAGCCCTCAGAATGCGTACCTCTATCCTAGAAGCTCACTCCACCCTAGGTCATGGAGGGGCAAAAAAACTTATTAGAGGATTAATAATTGATACTATTGGGATGGAATGATGGAAGCTATTTTTGACGTCCTGGAAGCTTTCCTTACGTGTAAGAAGCAATCCAGTTTCAAGACTAGATACCAGTATCAACCAACTACCCCTCAACAACTGTTCCATAGTATCAGTTTGGATGTAGTTAACCCTTCCTCAGACGACTAGTGGCAATTTATTTACCCTTGTAGCCATTGGCCACTTCAATGACTGAGTCGAAACCGTGGCTCTCATTTCCCAAAAGGCCAAGGCCACAGCCACCTTTTTACATCAAAATATTTTCTCTTAACATGTCTGTCC